>JAJEJO010001243.1:0-53802 GCA_020662805.1 Glaucomys volans
GAGGCTCCTTGGAAGGCTGAGGTGGGAGGACTGCAAGTTCAAGGCCAGCCTGGGCCACTTGGTGAGACCCAGGGCTTCGTGTACTCTTGCTGAGTTACATCCCCAACCCTTTTTAAAATTTTATTTTGAGACAGGGTCTCACCAAGTCCCTCAGACTGGCCTTCAACTAGAGATCCTCTTGTCTCAGGCCTCTCCAGTCACTGGCTAAAGCCTCCTTACCGGCTCAGGATAACTTTTAAAAAGATTATTAAATTTTATTTTGAAAAATAGTTTTAAACTGTTTTTTTTACACCAAAGACTATATCGAAAGTGAGTAAATACTTCAGAAAAGCATTCACACCTCTATTTCATGTGTTAATTGCATAAATACAGATTTTTAACAAGTTTTAGGTATTGATTTATTCATTCATTTGACAAGTATTTATTGGGTAGCCAGTGTGACTAATACTAGTGTACATTTCATTTTTGCCATCTCTTTGACCTTTCATTAAGTAATCATAATATTTACTTACTCTTATTTTATTATATATTGACAATGTGTAATTACATATATTTATAAGGAATGAAGTGCTGTTATGACTTATGAATACAAGGCAGAATAATTAAAACAAGCTCTTTAACATATCCATCACCTCAAATACATTTTATTTTATTTTTTTGTGGTGAGGACATTTGAAATTCACCCTCAGCATGAATTTTGAATTAATCACAATGTTTGTAGTTTTACTAAAAACATGCTTCCAGTATCATTCTTCTTCTGTTGCAATATAGATTTGGTGAACTTATTTAAAAATGTATCCTTGGGCAACATTAAAATGAAGGCAGCCATGTGAGCTCAACTCACAAGGCAATTTCAAGTGGCTTTGGCTTTAATGGCACATCATTATATCCTCGCAGGCTATGACCTAGAGGTTACAGACAATTACCAACATACCTTTGGTCCCTGCACAAAAGCAACTCACAAATAAGGACAAATAATTTCAAGAGAAACATTGAGTTAATTCAGATTTACTAAAAAATAAATTATTTCAAACTTCAGCACTTTATTATTAGTAACAAGTTAATTTCCACATACCTCACAGCCTAATGAGAATGGCTGTGTTGGATAGTATCCAGTCATCAACACCTCAGTGTGAACAAAGATCTGAGAGGAAATTCTAGGAGACAAGTGAGGTGGAGGGGAGATGGAGCAGGGTATGGGCCACCTAGGGAGAAAACTTCTTTAGCTTTCTAATTTTGTACAATGGCAATAGTCTCAAAAAGAAATTCCCTAGGTCCTAGCCCTACCTGTCACAAAAATTGGGGAAAAAAAAAAAATCACAGCTAGGCACAAAGGTACACACCTGTTCTCCAGAGGCTGAGGCAAGAGGATCACAAGGGGAAGCCAGCCTAGGCAACTTAGAAGGGCCCTGTCTCAAAATAAAAAATAAAAAAGGCTGAGGATGTGGCTCAGTGGTAGAATGCTCCTGGGTTCAATCCCCAGTATCACAAATTTAAATAAAGAAATAAAACTGTGTTTCAGATATCACTTCAATTAAAAGCTATGATTAGCATGATAGAAAAGGAAGTCTGCTTTTTCTGAAGATTTTATATTATCAGTCACTATAGCGACCATTTAAGACCATTGAAATTGTTGTAGTGAGATTGGAAATAAATATTGTTGCTATGGTTTTACAATATAAATGCAGGGCTGGGGGTGTAGCTCAGTGGTAGAGCCCTTGTCTGTCATGCATGAGGTTCTGGGTTAATCCCAACACCTCAAAAATGAAATATAAATGCATAAAAATAATAATTCCATTAGTACAACAATTAAAATGCACAGGAGTATAATTCTCAACAGTTATTAGTACTATAAATATGTAACAATAACTTTTTTAAAAGCTCATAAAAATAACATATTTCAAATCTGTGTGAAAAAGATAGATAATTCATTAGATGGGATACTCATTTGAAAAAGAAAATAAATCTTTATCTCATCCCTTATGTAAAATACATTTCGAATGCCCTATGATTTAAAAATAAAATAAACCCATTAAGGTTCTAGAAGATAAACTTTACAATCTTGGTTTCAAGAAGTTCTTTTGAAGCAGAAATCCTCAAGGAAATGATTGTCAATTGGTCCTTTTCATTTTTTTTCCCAACTATAATGTCTCCTTGGCAAAAAAAAGATAAGAAATAAAGTTGTCACAATACTGGGAAAATATTTGCAATATTAACTACAAAGGGATATAATACAGTAAACACAGAATATTTACATAAATGGCCACAATAACTTTTACATGTAAGAACAAACAATCCTAAAAAAAAAAAAAAAAAGCAAGGGACTTGCATAAGGAGTCCAAGAAGAAGAAATACAAAGGTCCCCCAACTTATCTGCACAGTAAAATATTAGAGCTGGAGACACTTTTGAGATCCGCAGCCTAAATTCCCCATTTTACAGAGGAAGAAACTGCCTCAAAGATGTTCAGAGAGGTGTCTCATGTCATCCAACCAGTTAATGCAGAATCATTTCCACTCTTTCTTGAAATCAGTCAGTAGAGATGACTTGGACATATGATATATGAACAAAAGAAGGTGAAGTTGTGGCCCTCCGCATTCAGATCTGCATGTGTGGACCTGGGGAGATCTTGGGAAGAACACCAGAGAAAAAAATGAAGATTCTCAAGGTCCCAGCTGTCCTCCTGGCCACAGAATAAGAGAGAGATGAGCTCATTTGACCTGGGCTGTTCCTGTAGTGGCTTCACAGGCTGGGATACAAGACAATGAGTTAAGAAGACATTCTAGGTCAGCCCCCCATTTGTTTGGGTGACAACCACCAGCCTAGCTCTGCTAAAGGTCACTACCTGCAGGGCAAGGCTTTGCTGACGATAGACATGAAGACTTGGCCTGCCATCAGAGCTGGACCCTGATGCAATCTGAATGGAAACCAAGAGAGGCAGGCAAAGAAAGCAAAATATGTATGATTCTAATAGCCTTAGCTACTTGTCAGGTCAGGGGTTCCTTAAGTCTTCCCTGCACACAACAGAGGACATGGGAAATAAGCATTTTAGGTGCACACGCATTTTAAGTTTCATTGACCTTGCATTTGTTTCAGTGTGTATGGAAACACACTAGCACATCAGTCATGATTTCACATACACATTTGCCTTTTTTTAGGATGAGACTGTTGTAAGCGTTTAGGTCAAAAGTGACTCCATTTGAAAAGCAATGCAAAGTAATTAGTGGTGCAGGTGTTAATTGAATATGGCAAAATTTGTGAATTAGAATTTTTTAAAAAAATTTTAAGTTGTTGATGGACCTTTATTTTATTTATTTATATGTGATGCTGAGAAATGAACCCAGTGCCTCACACATGCTAGGCAAGTACTCAGTCACTGAGCCACAACCCCAGCCCAATTTGTGAATTAAATTTTTGTATCTGGAATTAACTTAAGTTTGGATAACAATGATAGAGTCCTTTTTTTTAAGTCGTCTTCTTTTTTTGTTTTTGGTACTGGACACTGAAACCAGGGGTGTGCTTTGCCACTAAGCTGTATCCCGAGTCCTTTCTATTTTTTATGTTGAGCAGAGTCTTGCTAAGTTGCTGAGGCTGGCCTCAAGCTTGTGATCTTCCTGCCTCAACCTCTGGAGTTGCTGGAATTACAGGTGTGTGCTGCCATTCAGGGCAAAAAGACTTTTTTGGCTACCAGGAATTGAACTCAGGGTCACTGGGCCACTGAGCCACATCCCCAGCTCTATTTTGTATTTTATTTAGAGACAGGGGTCTCACTTTTGTTGAGGCTGGATTATAGGCATGTGCCACTGCACTCAGCAAGAAAGACATTTTATAATGCCTGCCAACCCATACACACACAATTTGTACAGCTATAACAAAGCATTGTTATTATTATTATTATTATTATTATTATTATTAGTTCTAGGGACTGAATTCAGGGGTACTTTACCACTGAGCTACATCCCCAGCCTCCTTTCGTGTTTGTTTTATTTTGTTTTGTTTTTTTAATTTTGAGACAGGGCCTCACTAAATTGTTTAAGGCTCGCCTTGAACTTGCAATCCTCCAATCTCAGCCTCCTAAAACACTGGGATTACAAGTACGCGCCATGATGCCTGGCAACAAACCATTATTTACTCTTGTTTGTGAGATGCATTCTAGACCCTCAACTTCTCTTTGACTCCCCCTTTTCCCTTTCTTTTTCTTTCTTTCTCTTTCTTTCTTTCTCTTTCTCCTTCTCCTCATATTCAATTGTCTCTAAGTCCTTTCCATCAGTTCTGTTTTTAAATGCTCTTTATTCATCCCCTTTTCCCATTCTAAGGTTTCCATTCTGGCCTATGCCCCTATTACCTTTCACCTGGACTAGATCCTAACTCATCTTCTCACTTCCAATCTAACTTTCCTCCTTCAATCCACCCCCACACGATTGCCAAAAACTGATCTGACCCCGTCAGGCCCCAGGGCACAGAGTAAAGTCCAAGCTCCTTAGCAAGACTTGAAAGGCATTTGCTTGCTCGTCCCTGCTGACCTCTCCAAACTCAAATATTGGCAGACCCAGGACTGTACACCCAGGCTTCTTGATTCTCAGGGCTTGATTCTTCTTTTTTTTTTTTTTCGGCACTGGGGATTGAACCCAGGGGCACTTGACCACTGAGCCACATCCCCAGCCCTATTTTGTATTTTATTTAGAGACAGGGTCTCACTGAGTTGCTTAGGGCCTCGCTAAGTTGCTGAGGCTGGCTTTGAACTCGCGATCCTCCTGCCTCAGCCTCCCAAGTGCTGGGATTACAGGCGTGCGCCACCGCGACTGGCAAGGGCTTGATTCTTAAATGCTCTTCTTAATGCATCCTCTGGCTCCTCAGAGCCTCTCACAACTGTATTGCACAAGTGGGACCTGCAGCACCCATTCCTGCCTCTCTGGCACAAGGCATTTGAGTAAATCCTCTTATGAGATAGACAGAATGCCATAAAATGAACCAGACTGGGACAAGGGTGTTGAAGATATCCTTGAACTCACAATGTAACAGTGGGTATCATAGAATGAACAAGTGATAGAAGTGAATAAAGAGAAAATTAAAGTGTTCATTAAGCAATATTACATTCACACGAGACCACCGGCACTACACAACCATGACGATACCATCTTCACTTTGCAATGATCCCGCAAGAAGCAGGTGTCTCCAGTGAGAAGGCAGTGACACATCAGCTGACAGCTGAGCTGTCCCTTCCAGCCTAGTCTTCTGCAGGGTTCTTTTTTTTTTTTTTTTTTTTTTTTATAATTCTTGTAGGTGGACCCAATACCTTTATTTTGAGGATTGAACCCAGGGCCTCATACATGCCGGGCGAGTGCACTACCACTGAGCCACAACTCCAGCCCTCTTCCATGGGGTTCTATGTGCCCCCTCACCAAGGATAGTCCTGAGATAGTGAAGAGAAAGGGATGCTTCTTGACAACAGTCACCCTGAAACCACTCCGGAAGTAACTGTCTTTGTCTTTTTGTTATGTAGAATAATAATCACCTTATTTTTAAGTCACTTTTAGTTGGATATTCTATTAGTTGTAGCTAGCAAAAGCTCCTCACCAATTCTACCCTTCAATGACTTCCCATTATTTTTAATAATGAAGTCCAAATTCTCCTGTGGCCCACAGAGTCCTAGGAGATTGATTGATTGTACTGGGGACTGAACCCAGGGCCTTGCACACACTACACAAGTAGTCTACCAACTAAGCTACATCCCCAGGCCCCTAGGAGATTCATTTTGAGCTGTGCTCTTTTGTGTTCACCTTCTTTCCATTCTTCCTCCCACCACACACGGGTTTTATTTTGGTCCTGGGAATTGAACCCAGAGGCACTCTACCACTGAGCTACATACATAAATGCTAAGTTGCCCAGGCTGGCCTCCTGCCTCAGCCTCCAGGAGTCACTGAAGTTACAGGACAGTGCCACCCTGATTCCCCTCCTGTCCCCCGGAATTCCTGTCCTGTCTTTTCCGCCTTGTTCACTTCTCCCTCAGACCTTTAGCTCAGTTGTTCCTCCCTCAGAGCACAATAACTAACTGCAGTGTTTTGGTTTCCTTGGTGCCCGGGATTGAACCCAGGGGCACTTAACCACTGAGTCAAATCCCCAGCCCCCATTTTTAAAATATTTTATTTAGAAACAGGGTCTTGCTGAGTTGCTTAGAGCCTCTCTAAATTGCTGGGGCTAGCTTTGAACTCGAGATCCTCCTGCTTCAACCCCCTTAGCTGCTGGGATTACAGGCATATACCACTGCGCCTAGCTAGCTGCAGCATTTTAAAGTGAATTACAGGATGGTAACACAGGGACCATCCAAAATGGAACAGGGCACCTTGGTCACAACCGATATGGACTTCTGATAAAGTGCTGAGGAAGACCCTCTGAGAGAGCTGGATAACATGATCATGGGCACAGAAGATAGTTAGGTCCTGGAAACACCAAGATCAAATTTCTGGAGTTGTCATGGAAGTTGGATTCAAGTGGAATTTTTCAATAATGAACTATGTCTTAGAAATTCAGATGTATGAACGAATATGAATGTCTTCTGCATAATTTCATGCTTATTTGTGGGATTCTTTTGTGACTGTCTCCTCCCATCTGAATTCCCATACCCTTTACATCAGGAGGCAGTTTTGCTCAGTGGGAGGGAATGAATGCATGAACAATGGAATCTAAATTTAAATCTGGCTTAATCTGAGGAAGAGGAGCCAGGCTTTGAGAGAGGCTGCAGAGGTAATCCTTCCTAAAGAGGCTAAACAGTCTCGAGGACAATGAGAAGTCATTCAAAAGTTTTAAGAGAGAAATATACATTTGGAGACAAGTAACTGCCTCGCCTCGTTTTAGACTTGTACTTTAAAAGTCAGGCCTCCGGGTCAGCACTGGCCCCATGCCCCACACTTGACCATCAACTCCTTCAACCTCCACCCATGACCCTGTGACTTCCCACAAGAAAGGAGGGGAAAAGGCAAACACCACAGCAGGTTATTGCCAGCTATCAACATGTTTCCACTAATGTGGAAAGTAAAGCGTGGTGCTAGAGATCCAAATCCTCCCTGAATTCTCTATCCTCTTTGCAGAAAGGTGGGCCCATCTGACTAGTAATGAAAGGGGAGCTGTGAGAAAAGGTGGCACATGTCACTTCCGAGTTGTTCAATCCACGGTTCACTCCTCCCTAGCTAAAGCTCCATGCTCCTCATGGAGCACCCACAGAGATGATGGTGACGTGTCAGTCATGGCCCTTGAGTGATAGAGAGAAGCAGGAGTCCACTGTCGACCTGCATGGGGTATTCAGTGTGAACAGAAATTAATCTCTGTTGTATTAAGCCACTGCAATTTGGGAGGGTATAACCTAATTACTGACAAACATGCACAGCAAGACAGAACAAAGTTTTATTATGTATTCTATGAAAACAATGATGTAACTATATAATCATATAGACCACTCAAACCTGAAAGGGAAAATGGAAACCATTTCGGAGTAACGGGCTTATAAGTAAGTCTCTTCTTTAAAAAAGGGGGATGGGGTGGAGTTCTTCATAGTGTTATTTTAATAAATAAAAGTTGTCCCCTGCCTTTTTCTCCCAGACTTTATGCCATGGGACTTTGCAAAAGCTCCCCACAGATAGGCAGAATTTATCCCACGTCTTCCACCCCAGTGATGTTGGACTTGGCTGGGTGACCTGCCTTAGCCAATGTGGATTATTAACTTAGATGACACAAGCTGAAGCTTTCATTGTGTTTGCCTAAAATGAGTGGGCTTCCTGAACATTCCACCCTCTGCTAGGGGAGGAGCATGACCCAGGTAGCCACTATTCCTTTGGCTCCTTTCCAGGAATGGAACTTCTTGGAACAGAACTGCATGGGGTCCCAAAGCTGGAGTCCAGCTACCTCAGCCTAACCAGTGGAGCCCTGCTGAGGTCAGACCAGGGCTGACCTGCAGGCCCACTAAGAAGAAAAAGAATGTTTGCTATCCTCAGCCCCAGATTTAGAGTGGTTTGTAAAACAGCAAAACCTGACTAATCCAAAAGTAAAGTGGGTTTTGTCTTTGCTTTCATTAAGTTAAAAAACAACTCTTTGTTTTCCTTTTGTGGATCATTTACAGGGAGGGAAGTAATAACCATTGACCTTCTCCTACCCCCCCAGCACATTTCTGGGGCATCTCCCAGCATGCTGGTTGTGTAACGCAGAAGGCTGGGCAGCCCTGTTCTTACATTAGCCTGACAGGAAAGTAAATGAGGACTCGGCTCCTGCGCTCCCTCCCCCACTAAAGTCACAATGAAACCCAAAAGCTAGACAGAAAACCTGCTGGCCCAACCATGCCAAGCTTCTCCCTCCAGAGACTGGGAATTGTTTTTAATAAGGGTTCCTGACCTTAAGGGTCCTGTCCTCACACAGTTTCAGCCAAAATGTTTTCTAGCAAGAGTTCACAACTCCTTTTATAAAAAGAATGTTCCCAGGAGAAAGCAAGCAGGGACAACGCCATATGTCCAGTGGCCTGGATTACTCAGACCCCGTTTTCTCCTAGGTGAGGACGTGGAGGAGCTTCTTCCCTTTTTCTTCTGTGTGTCTTCCCTTCCCCGCGTCTTCGCAGCGCCAGCCAGTTTTTCCCAGTTCTCTTCCAGGGGCCAAAATCCGCTTCTCCGTAGTTCGGAGCCGCCGCGCCATTGCGGACACTGCCCTGGAGGTGGCAGCAGAGAGCTGCTCCCTGCCCAGCGCACTGACGTCACCTTGTTTACCCGGCTCGGGTCATTTTTAGATCTAAGATCACAGGATGTTAATTGGGCCAATGATTTCCCATTCGTTTGGCCCAACTCCCTCCTAAGTGGGCGTCCGGACAAGTATGATGTCCTTTTTGACAAATTTTGCTGCGGGGAGTGTTCGCAAAGACTTGGAAATTCATCTTTAGGAGATGGGAAAGTTGTGCATTGCTTCGTGCTGTGGGCTTTTTGGGTCGCTTTAGTTTGGGAGCCCTAGAGTGGAATCAACTGGAGAGAGAAGGCAGGCTGAATATTGCTATAGTGTCTGGGGGGAGGGGGGCATCGCCAGAGCAAGTGAGAGTCCTCAGAAGGACTGCTCTTTTACTTCCTCTTCTCCCTTATTTATAAAGTAACAACTCAGCAGGAAAGCATTTGGACTTTGGAACTTGAAAGGAGAGGGAAAGCAGCTGATTCAGTCTAGCTGTGCCCTGATTCAAGTGGGAAGGCACCGTGAAGTTTAGGGCCTTAGGAGGCCCCTGCCTCGCATGCCCTCACCCAGGAATTGGATCTGAATGTTTCAGAGTCAGAAATCACCCTCTCCTCCTCTGGAACTTTTCATCTCAGTAGCAACAAACACCTTATTTGTTACTAGTATGGTATCCAGTTACTGAGGAAGAAAGGTGAAGACCTGTCTGGTGGTCTCATCTCCGGACTTACTTTACCTTGCTTTAGCAAAGGAAAAACATTGAAAGCACTAGGTTTTTGCTCTTGTAGGACCAACTGGTGCGTGGGAGACAAAAGGGGCTGGGAGTTTGTCTGTGACCATCTGAAATGCAAAATAAATAAAATTCCTCAGCTAAGCAACCCTTTACAAAAGTAGAAACATACTAAAAAGGAGAAAAATCTAACATTCAGAGATTAATGTTATAAACTGGGCATGGTGGCACATGCCTGTAATCCCAGGGACTCTGATACTGAAGCAGGAGGATTGCAGGCTCAAAACCACTTAGCAAGGCCCTGTCTCAACATCAAAGGTAAAAATAGCACTGGGGATGAAGCTCACTGGTAGAGCATCACTGGGTTCAATCTCCAATATCAAAACAAAAACAAAAACAAAAAACAAACAACAACAAAAACTTGAAAATAAATGAGCCTTAATGATTTTCAAGTGCTCATTCCTCCCTATTTATCTCCCTTCTCATCCTTCCACCTGCTGTTGCTGATGCCACCGTAAAAACCAGCTTCCAGAGAGGGCAAAGTCTTCTCCCTCAGTGGGTTTGCTGTCTGCTGGAGTGATCATGCTAGCCTGAGGAGATGGGTGACTTTTGTGAAGGCAGGAAAGGAAGGAAAAATCAATTTGGTTCTATTTGGGGGCCATTTCTTGAGCTCCTAATCTGTGTCAGCTACTCAGATAGGCAATGTGACATAAAAACGTGAAAAGATGCGATTCCTGCCACTGAGGAACTGCAAGCCTACTGGAGTTCATAGGCAAGGGGAGTTTTTTTTGTTCCTTTTGTAAGCACAGAATCAAAGAAGGGTAGAAAGAGATTATAATAGAAAGGGAGAATTAGGGGTAAATGGCTCGGAAAAGTGTCCCTCCACTCTGCTCTGGGGTCTACTTTAGAGTGTTGTTGGGGACAGGCCATGGAAACAATGGCAGAGCTGTTTGGCAGGGAATAGGAGCCTCATACTCCAGACTTTCAGGAGTTCCAAGGAAGCTAAGAGAGTCTGAAAGAGGAGAGAGGAAACTGCTTGCTCAGAGATCTGATTGTCCAGTGAAGGACAGGGATTTGGAGCCAGTCAACGAGAACCCCTGAACTCCACAGAGAAAATACGGGAGTAGAGAGAATCTCCAGGTGTCATTCAGGAAAAGCATGGAGAGGCAGCCTGAGTTTCTTGCATCTGTGAATAGGAGGAAATACATGAATTGAAAGAAATAAGTGGGCTCGGGAATGCTTATCACCAGTAAAATCACCTTTTCAAATGCCTATAGTCAGGAACCTGGCAATAATTCAGTCCATCCTAAACACAGGGAAGACCAAATGGAGAGAAACAATGAAAAGTTTTTCTTTTTTATGGACATATGAATTTTATTTAATTAATTAATTAATTTTTTGAACCAGGGATTGAACTCAGGGACACTCGGCCACTGAGCCACATCCCAGTCCTATTTTGTATTTTATTTAGAGACAGGGTCTCACTGAGTTGCTTAGGGCCTTGCTAAGTTGCTGAGGCTGGCTTTGAACTCCCGATGCTCCTGACTCAGCCTCCCAAGTCGCTTGGATTACAGGCGTGCACCACTGCGCCCGGCGGGCGTATGAATTTTAAAATATATTTTTTAAAAATCATTTTAATTGGACTTAGACCCTGTCTCAAAAGACAATGAAAAGGGATAGGTTTGTGGCTCAGTGGTAGAGTAGTTGGCTAGCTAGCTAGCATGCCTGAGGCCCTGGGTTCAATCCAGTAGTAGAACAGAAAAATAATAATAATAAATTGGGGCTGGGGGTATAGATCAGTGGTAGGGTATATGCTTGGTATGCACAAGGCCTTGAGCTTGATTGCCAGCACTGCAAAAAGAAAAACTTTTTAAAAATTGTTAAATGTAAAACAAATATAAAAAACATAAAACAGATGTACAGTGTAACAAAAGTATAAGGCAGAGCTGGGGATGTAGCTCAGTGGCAGGATATTCACCTACCATGCACGAATTCTGAGTTTAATCCCCAGCACCAGAAAAAAAAAGAAGTTAGAAATAAAACATAAGACAAACGTTCCTGTAACCTTGCATGCACCCATGAAGGGAGAACCCTGCCAACAACCCCAGCAAGACCTTTTTAAACCACAGTTACTGTTGCAGACTCCAAGGATAGACTGGGTGGGTCACTTACAGGATGTTTTGAGGTCTCTAAGGAAGGAAAGGGCCCTTTAGCCATCAATCAGATAATATTTATGGAGTGCATTTGATAGTGTCACATCAAAGTATAGAACCCCATCTAGTCTGCATTGAGTACCTACTGTAATGTTAAAGGTTTTGCCTATACTATCTATAAATTAACATCAACCCTCACTATAACTCTGAGCTTGGTGTTAGCATCTCTCCTTTACAGATGAGGAAATGAATACAGAGACAGATTAAGTAACTCACTCAGGGTCACATGGGAAGTAAGAGGCAGGACTGACACTTGAACCCAGGCAGTCAGGCTCTAGAGCCCCAGTCTCCCCCACCACTGCAAAGTTGGCTAGAATGCTGGATCCTTCTCTTGGCTCTTCTAGATCCATGCTCCATCCTTACCGTACTCTAGGCCACAAACTGTATCACAGACTGTGTCCTCTGACTTCTGTTTGGGTGTATTCTGTGGGAATCCTAGGTAAATGATCAGAATGAGAAGTATGAGGGAGGCCTGAGGAGTCACCTCCAGGTCAGCTTAGGCCCACATCTCTGTCAGGTGGCCCCAAACTTGCAGGGCACACTCTGCAGGTTCTCATGACTGCACTGCCCCTCACCCCTACAGGCCGAGGGGTGGTCAAGTAGCTGTTAGTTATTGCACTACCCCTGTGGTTTTCCTACATCCTGCCCACACCTTTGTAAATGGCCCCTTTATTCAACTCTCCTCAAATTACCCAATTTGAGTGTGCCATCTGTTTCCTGCTCAGGTCTGGCTTGATATAAATAGGAGGTCAGGAAAGCAGAAGCTCAGAGGCCTGGCTGCCTGTGTGGGCAGCATTCCTCGTGGGTGCAGGACTAGTCACAGGTGAATCAAGATGTCCTCTTACTTGAAGGGCTTCAGGACTTTTGTGGGGAGGGACTCAGGGTATCCTGTGTACGAGTACTTCTGTGGGTTTAATGGATCCTAGGCCTTCTCTGAGAAAAGCTAAAGGGAGGAAGCAGAATAGGGAGGATGCTAAGGAGATGGACCCCAGAGCCATAGAGCCTGGATTCAAATCCTACTTCCTCATTGACCAGGTACATGACCAGTGCTGGGCCAGTTGGCATTTTCATTTTCATGCCTCAATTTCCTCATCTATAAGGTGGGTTGATGTTGATAAATGCAATGCCTAGCCCCATTAAGTGATATATATATATATTTATATTATATATATTTATAACATATAAATATATATTATATATAATATATATTATATACATTAAATATATAATATATATATATATATTTTTTTTTTTCCAGGAACACATGAATCTTGGGGAATCTGGGAGCCCTTGGGAAATCAGGAAGCTCACCCTGGAGCAGATTGCCACAGAGAGGATCTGAGACAAGCATAGAAATTTAAGAGAGAATGAGAACATGGAATCCTTCCAATACTTCTTGGCCTCATTCTGGATTAGGCAGCCACTTGGGGGCACATAGGACAGATGTCTGTCACAAGACCAGAGCAAATAAAGTTGTGTAAAGAGCTTACACCAAGGGTTGGGGATGAAGCTCGGAGGTCGAGCACTTGCCAGCATGTTTAAGGTCCTGGATTCCATTCCCAGCACTGCAAAAATTTTTGAAAAGAAAAGCTCAGAATGGAAGAGTAAAGTATCCCTCACCTCTCCCTTTGCCAAAGGTTTTCCTTTTGTAAATATCACTTCTCTCTCTGACCTTGTTGATTTCTCCCTGTCTATGGGAATATTATTCTCAGCATCTAAAGATACTCTAACATCTCTACACATCTTTTTCTAAACTCTCCTTTGATTGTTCATCTGTTTTCATTTCTTTAATCCCCATAATAACTAAATTTCGCTTTCTCCCTCCCTCCCTCTCTCCCTTCTGCCCCCCCTTCTCCTCCTCCTCATCCTCCTCCTCTTTCTTTCTTTCTTTCTTTCTTTCTTTCTTTCTTTCTTTCTTTCTTTCTTTCATGATAATGGGGGTGGGACCCAAGCATCTCACTAAATTGCCTAGACTGGCCTTGCTACTGAAAGCTCAGTGCCAATCCAATAATGAGGACACCATCTGAGAAAAAGGAAAAAGAAGGTTTATTGCTTTGCTAGCAAAAAAGAAACACAGAGGCTGTGATTCTGCCCATCAAGGGGAGCAGGGGGCTTTTAAAGAGGTGATTCAAAGGCTACATTCCACATGTTCTGTCTGGAGTTGTAATTCACTTGCTAATTTGGGAGACAGTCATTTCTGAGATCCTCTGATACCATCTCCAAAGTCTGAATTGCTTTGTTCCTGTGGTGGTGTGTGCTCAAAGAAAGGTAATCCTGTTTCCCCTGAGATTAGGGAGGGGGAGAGTTAGAGAGGAGCAGGGAGAGCGGAAGAGAAAGAAACATGTTCTATTTAAAAATAAGTCGCAGTGGCAGAGCAGCAAGGGTTATATTCAAAGCACAAAGTGGACCACTGTTACAGCCTCAAACTTGTGATCCTCCAGCATCAGCCTCCCTAGTAGCTGGGATTACAATCACATGCCACTGCGCCCAACGGAACTTCTTAAAGAACTTCTGTGGACACTTTTCTCCTCCTCCTCTCTCCTGAATTCATTATCATTTCATTACCACTTCCCCCAGACAGAGTTCTTCCTCACCATCCCTGATAAGCTCCACATTGCTTCATCTAACGGCCGCCTATCCGCCTCTCCGCCTCTCAGCCACCTTTGGAGGGTAGGACACTTCAGGTTGACATATCTTCCTTCTTTGGTTTCTGGGGATCTCATGAACCCAGAACTTTGTGGATCTCCTGAATCTCAACCCCTGGGTCTCCTCTCACTGTTCTGTATTTGTCAGCTGTCCGGGTAGTGAGCTCTTAGGGTATATGCTGTGCAAAGATAAGTTCATTTATCGGTTCTTCACAGCGTCTCAGGAAATGTGAAGAAACTGGCGTCTTTGGGTGACCAGTAGATGGGTGAGGCTGATGGGAGTTGGAGAAGCAGGGGCGGGGGAGGGGGAAGCGGGTGATGCAGGGGAAAGCCTGGAGCTGGTGCCCCAGTGCTCTCTGGTCCATCTTGCCCAGCAGTCCTGAGAGCTCACAGCAGCCAGATTCTGACGTTCCTCTTTGGGCTTTTAGGGTAATGGCCCCTTATTATTCTTCTATTTTATAAGGGAAGAAAATAGGAGCAGGGAGAGTATGGGATTTATTCATTCACGTGCTTGGGTCACACTGGAGAGCCAGTGTCTCTCCAGGGATGGCACCCCATCCTTCCTCACCTAACGGGGTCTGCAAAGCTTTCAAGCCTTTAGCAGAATCAGTCCTCTCTAGAGCAAACCAGGATCAGAACAGGACCAGAGTTCAGGCCCAAGAGGGTCTCACTACTATTCTTTTCTCTCCTTACTGGGTCCCATGTTTTTGTATTTTTGGGAAAAGTGTCTGGAACAGGGAGAGAACTGGGAAGAGACAGGAAAACAAAGATCTTGTCTACAGAGACTGTTACCAATATGAAAGTCAGAATTTCCCTCAGAATTGCTTGAGAGGAGATAGTGTTGGTCTTTGACCTTTAAAAATACTTAACTCCTCAAAAATAAGAAAAATTAAAAAATTAAAAAAGAATGCTTGATGAGTTAACATTTCTGATGGTAAATAAGGTTCTTCGATCATGTGCCTGAAAAAATAAATTTAAAAAAATAAAAATATTAAACTCCGTGGCAAGACTTTTAGGAACCCCACAGCCAAAATGTCTAAAGTTGCTTCCCCTTCTTACTTAATGCAGCATCCATGATCCATGACCTTTTTTGTTTTGTTTTGTTTTGCTTTGCTTTTTGTTTTTTCTTTTGGGGGGATTGAAACCAGAAGTGCTGAACCACTGAGATACATTCCCGGGTCTTCATAATTTTTTATTTTGATACACAGTCTCACTAAGTTGCCTAAGGCCTCGCTAAATTGCTGAGGTTGACCTTAAACTTGTAAGTCTTCTGCCTCAGCCTCCTGAGTTGCTGGATTACCAGGGTATGCCATCACACCTGGCCAAGTACCTCTTTTAATGGTTGCTTTGGAGGAGGACAGTGGTTCCATTACCCATTCGGGCAAGTTCAGTGGATGGAATTTCTGTTCCTTTGTTCCTCCTATCCCCTATCATCTACTAACTATAGATGCAGCCTGACTTATGGTGGGGATATGTCCCAATAAACCTCCTTGGCAAGCCCTGATTGAAGGACTGGGGTTTCTTGGCCATAAATGCTTATGAACCTGGCTCAGGGTTTCTAGCTCTGCCCTTTGGTTCCTTATTTCATAGGACATTTTGGGGCACCTTCTCTCTGTGAGTCTGTATGAGTCAAAACCTCCAAAATTTAGGTTCTAAATTTGCAGAGGTTGACATGAAACTATGATGTCAGTACCTCCAAGGCCTGAGCACAGGTTTTTCTATGTCTATGTCTTGCCATGTCTGCTTTTTTAAGCAAGAAAATCATTCTGAGACTCCCCCAGCAGACTTCCCATCTGATCTCATTAACCAGGATTATCTCACATGTTTATGCATGGTCAAGAGGAAAAAGAAAACTGATGCAAACAATAAAGTTCCCTTCATGGAGTTATTTTGAGGATTAAAGTCAATATTTTTGTTTATACGATGCTGGTACACATGATAGGTGCTCCGTAAGCAGTACCTGTTATAACACAGTTTCCACTGGGCTTGCCCTTCCCCTGAATCACTCCTATATAAAAAGACCTCATTAATCACTTTTAGCAGTAAGAATGCTTTCAGGCTATAGGAAACAGAAAATTCAGCTGAGAATGGCTAAACAATAAGAAGCACGTATTACCAATTTAGTAAGAAAGAAACAGAGGTAGCTTCGGGGTTGGTTGACACACAACAATGCAGCAGAGGGCACATATTCTGCTCTACTTCCTCAGTCTTTTTGCTTTATCCCCAGGTAGTCTCCTCATGGTTTCAAGATAGTGGTCACACTTTTGTTTTGGGGGGAGGAGGGTTTGTTTGTTTTTGTTTTTCAGGGGAGATTTTTTTTTTTTTTTTTTTTGGTACCAGGAATTGAACACAGGGACACTTAATCACTGAACCACATGCCCAGCCCTTTTTATGTTTTTATTATGAGATAGGGTCTCCTAAATAGCTTAGAGACTTACTAAGTTGCTGAGTCTGGCTGACTTTCATCCTCCTGCCTTAGCCTCCTGAGCCACTGGGATTACAGGCATGAACCACCTAACTCACTGGTGAGTATGGTTCAAGGGGGCACATGGAAACACAACAACATCCAATGGCAGAAGAGGACCATTTCTTTCTGTGTCTGCCTTTGGCCATAAGGAATCTTCTGAGAACCCCCCAGCAGACTTCCCATCTTATCTCATTAATCAGGATCAGGATTATCTCATGTACTTCTGTTTGACCAAGATGTGTATAATCACTAAAAATTATTTTTTTAATTTTTTTTAAATTTTTTTGCTCTAGGGATTGAACCCAGGGGCATTTAACCACTGAGCCAAATCACCAGCAGGGTCTTGCTAAATTGTTTAGAGTCTTGCAAATTGATGAGGCTGGTCTTGAACTCTCAATCCTCCTGCTTCAACCTCCCAAGTCACTGTGATTACAGGTGTGTACCATTGCACCTAGCTTTCTAAAAATGATTTTTAATCAAGTTTTATTCCTGTATTAGGGAGGACAGCCATTGGATAGACAATCAACAAAGGATCTGCTCCAAGGTTTAACAACATCCAAAAAAAAAAAAAAAAATTTAGTGAGCAACTATTCTGTGCTCAGGCTTTGGAGGTAGTGACATCATAATTTAATGTCAACCACTGCAAATTTAGAACTAAATACTGGAGATCTTGACTCACAGAGAGAAGGTTCCCAAAATATCATCTGAAGCAAGGAGCTAAAGGGCAAGGCCAAGGTACTTGGGCCAGGTTCATAAGCATTTATGGCCAGGAAGCAGCAGTCTTGCAAGCAGGGCTTGCCAAAGAGGTGAGGAGCTCCCCATGTTTCAAGCTGACACTCAGCTCCCAATTATGATTCCGGGATTATTAGCTTTGATTCTGTGAGAAAGGAACACATCAAAGCCAGAATCCTATGAATTAAAACGTTGACTAATCAAGCTAATTATAGTTCAGTCATCTGAATTTTCACACAATGAACAGAGTTCTCATGCAAGTCTTCTCTTGGACAGGAGGCTTTGATGATGAAGCAGCTATTTGTGTCCCAGGCCCAGTCATCCTCGCTGTGGCCAGGGGATCTGCTCTGGAGTACCTTCTGCCCACTCAGATCCCCTATGGATTGAGCCCAGTTTCTTGAAAGCTAACGCATCTCAGCTGAGTTGGAGATTCTCAAGGTATTGGGAGCAAGATCCCCTCCCCGGAGAAATATCTAACAAGCACGTCAGGATGTCAGGATGGGATTCTTCTCATTTTCAATTTTATTCCAGATTTTCAAATACTTAGGTAATTTACATAGCCTAATTATACTTTAGGGAGAACCTTCTCAACCTAACATGTCTCAGTTATCAGATGTAGAGTGGTATAATAAATTTTAATCACTGTGTAGATGTTCTTTGCTGCTGAGATAGTAATGTAACTAAACCTAAATTATTGATGAGCTAGAATAGGTAAATTCTAGGTGTAAGGTAGTACTTTCCAGAGAGAATTCATTTATTTTGAGTGCTAGTTGGGCACCAGGAAAAATGATAAGTTAAAGAGTAGTTCTCAACTGGGGGAAATTTTTGTGCCCCTCCTCCATCCTGCCAGGGACATTGATGAGTGTCTGAAGACATTAAAAAAAAATATATATATATATACATATATATATGTGTGTGTGTGTGTGTGTATACACACATATGTGCATATATATATATTAGTTGTCAATGGACATTTATTTTATTGATATGCAGTGCTGAGACTCGAACCCAGTGTCACACATATGCTAGGCAAGCGCTCTACCACTGAGTCACAACCCCAGCCCTGAAGACATTTTTGCATGTCTCATCTGGCAATGGGGACAGGTGCTACTGGCATCTAGTATGACAGAGGATAGAGATGCTGCCAAACATCCTGCAATGTATAGTTCAGATCCCTAGACAAAAGGTTATCTAGATTAACATGTTGATGGTGCCAGGGTTAAAGGGGAACTTCCCCTGTGTTAAAGGGGAAGTTTTTTTCACTCAGCAGTTGACATACATTCAAGAAGACATCATTGGGCTGGAGATGCAGCTCAGCATAGAGTTCAATCCCCAGTACCATTAAAAAAAAAAAAAAAAAAAGAATAAAACCAACTAAATAAGATGAAAACATCTACTTGCTACCAAAACACATATTTGTTTTTTGTTTGTTTGTTTGTTTGTTTTTGGTACTGGGGATTGAACCCAGGGGCACTCCACCACTGAGCCACATCCCCAGCCCTATTTTGTATTTTATTTAGAGACAGGGTCTCACTGAGTTGCTTAGGGACTTGCAAAGTTGCTGAGGCTGGCTTTAAACTCATGATCCTCCTGCCTCAGTCTCCCAAGTGCTGGGATTACGGGCGTGCGCCACTGCGCCCGGCTTTTTAAATTAATTTTTTAATTTGTTCTAATTTGTTGTACATGACAGTAGAATGCATTTATACATTTTGATAGATCATACATAAATGGAGTATAATCTCTCATTTTTCTGATTATACATATTGTAGGATCACATCGGTCATGCAGTCATACATGTACATGAGGTGATGTCTGTTTCACTCTACTATCATTCCTACCCCAAACCCCTTCTCCTCCCTCCACTCCCCTCTGCCCAATATAAAGTAACTCTATTCTTCCCTATCACCCCCCCTTATTCTGAATTAGCATCCACATATCAGAGAAAACATTTGACTTTTGGTTTTTTGAGCCAAAACACATATTTATATGACTCCTTTATATTTAGCATTTCTAAAAGAGCTAACTAGGAATAAAAACATAGATTGAATACATGCCAAATCATAGTCTCAAGTCTTATGGAAGATGATGGATTCTGCCTGCTCTTCAGGGATTTAGCACTCACTGGATGACAGTGAGATTTGTTTATGGATGTCCAGGCTCATCTCAAGCATTCTTCCTTTGTGGATGATTAAAGAAGGAGGTATGTAGAACACCATCTACTCAGAATGCTTCTGTCTGTCCCCAAATTACCTCTTCATTGAAGATATTCCCATTTCTGTTATAAAAATTCTATAAGCAACAAGAAGTTTTAAAATCATGCCAGGCCTAGGTACAAATTAAGTAGTTTTTTAAAAAATAAACTTAATTAACTTAATTAAACTTATCAAACTTTGTTTAAATCAACTAAAAAAACTGTGGGCTGTATTCTTCACTCTAATTCTTTCCCTTGGTATCCCATGTATTTGGAACTTGCAATTAATTTTGCCTTTTCAACACAATGTTTTTTGGTTTTTGTTTTTTGTACCAGGGATTGAACCCAGGGGTGCTTAAGCAGTGAGCCACATCTCCAGTCCTTTTTTCCTTTTTTTTTTTGCAGTGCTGGGGATTGAACCCAGGGCCTTGTGCTTGAGAGGCAGGCACTCTATCAACTGAGCTATCTTTCCACCCACCCCCCAGTCCTTTTTTCTATTTTATTTAGAGACAGGGTCTCACTGAGTTACTGAGGCTGGCTTTGAACTTGCCATCCTCCTGCCTCGGCCTCCCAAACCCCTGGGATTAAAGGCATGAGCCACCACGCCCAGCTTCAACACTTTCAACTATAAAGACCATCTGTTCCATCTCATCCATTTTAAGAGAGATCATTTAAAAAAATATTTAATGAATATATGCTTAGAATTTTTAAGGTTCAGTAATAGTATTAAAAGATTAATGAAATTCAGCAGTTTCATTCCTCAGTCTTTCCTACTCCTTGTCTTTCTATTTTTTCTGGCATTTACAGGTTGCCTTATTTTATTTTATTATTTTATTTTATTTTTGGAACCCAGGGTTGAACTCACGGGCACTCGGCCACTGAGTCACATCCCCAGCCCTATTTTGTATTTTATTTAGAGACAGGGTCTCACTGAGTTGCTTAGGGCCTCGCTAAATTGCTGAGGCTGGCTTTGAGCTCG
Source organism: Glaucomys volans (assembly GCA_020662805.1). Classification (NCBI taxonomy): domain Eukaryota; kingdom Metazoa; phylum Chordata; class Mammalia; order Rodentia; family Sciuridae; genus Glaucomys; species Glaucomys volans. Next base: position 20,650 of record JAJEJO010001243.1, read on the forward strand.
TGATCCTCCTGCCTCAGCCTCCCCAGTTGCTGGGATTACAGGCGTGTGCCACCGCTCCTGGCTAGGGGGCATGTTATTTAAATAACATGCATACACTATTTCTCTCTTTTTCTGTCTCTCTTCTCTACACTAGGGATCAAACTCAGGGCCTTGTGCTAGCAAGTGCCCTACCTCCCCATCCTGTACTGCTTTCTTCTGACCCGACAATTTAGCTATATTTCTTTCTTCTTTGGGGGGTGGTACAGGGGATTGAACTCAGGGGCACTCAACCACTGAGCCACATCCCTAGCCCCATTTTGTATTTTATTTAGAATCAGGGTCTCACTGAGTTGCTTAGCGCCTGCCTGCTGCTGAGGCTGTCTGAACTTGAGATCCTCCTGTCTCAGCCTCACAAGCCACTGGGATTACAGGCGTGCACCCAGCTATATTACCTTCTTATTATAATAAGTGAGACCTGAGTGCTGTTTTCGGACGTCCCCCTCTTTTCCCTCTCCAATCCTTTCTACATAATTTATAACTTTGGGTTAAATCAATATTAGGTGCTTACATGTGAACAAAATAGAGCATTGTAGTGTACTATGATTAAATTTGTTACTTTTTGTTTGTTCTGAAGTTAATAATTGCCTCGTCTGTTATTAGTAACTGCTTTAAATATCTTCCTTTGCAATCACCTTTGATAAAAAAAAAAAAATTGTACTTGTGACCTGATTTCTCTTTGCTGAGGCCAAATTTAGCTGACATTCTGAGTTTTTAGCCCTTGAATGTCATCTACCTTTCGGTTCGCCAAAAAGAGACTCTAGCCTAGAGGCATACAGCACATTTCCCACAGTCGGTTTTATTTTCCCAAAATGGGTCATTCTTCAATCAGAGGTTTCATCTCCATTGAAACACGTAGCTCTAGTCAGGTGCGCTGGGGCACACCTGTAATCTTGACTACTAGGCTGAGGGAGAAGGATCCACCTGGGCAACATAGCAACACCCTGTCTCCTATAAATTTGTAAATAAATAAATCACATGAATAAAAACAATCTGCATGTCTAGCAGAATATCTCCCCACAGAAGAACTTCTCTCCTGAAGAGTGCTGGCCTCCCTCCCTCCCTCCCTCCCTTCCTTCCTTCCTTCCTTTTTTTTTTTTGTACTGGGATTGAATCCAGGGGCCCTTAACCACTGAGCCACATCCCCATCCCTTTTTTATATTTTTAGAGACAGGGTCTCACTGAGTTGCTTAGCACCTTGCTCTTGCTGAGGCTGACTTTGAACTCTCCATCCTCCCGTCTCACCCTCCCGAGCCACTGGGATTATAGTCATGTGCTATTCCTTTACTTTTTTGTATGGAATTTCTTCCCATCCAAACCTGAGCTGCAGAGGAAGCAGTCTACCCTATAGAGCCCTGAAGTGTCCAGATCCCTCGCCCAAATCAGTACCTCCTGCTTCTCACAGAAAGATAGAGGCACCTGCATGTGTTGAAGCACCGCCACAGAATCTTTTCCTCAAGTTCAACCCTACCTTTCTGCTTCTGTATCTCTGTTTATTTCTCAACACAGAACAAAGGGGGTTTTGTGTGGACAGACACACCCCACACTCCTAGTTTACAGAATTTATTTTTAGCCTGAACTACATTTAGAAATAGATGAGCAACTATGCCAGTAATAATAGGAGGAAGAAGAGAAGGCGTGTGTGTGGATTCATCTTCCTAGCGACGTGTGGTTCATGTTAATATTTAAAATGGTCTCGAGTTCTCTGAGCACACACTGACTGTCTGATGGGGGAGGTGGTGAGAAGAGGGACAGGTGGCACTGGGAAAACTGACCTAGGATTAAAAATTAATTGTGCTCGATTTTCAAATTAGATCATTGTAAGCAGATGGCTATGAATTTTAATGTGATTTCATATTTAACATTTGTTTTTGAGGAGACTTAAACTCTATTATTCACCAACTAGGCAATTTATGAACTCACATTTCAGCTTTAATTCTACCTCATCACAGTAGAATTACAGGGCTGGAAAAACTCCACCAATCATCTGCTGTTGGAAAGAACCGCACCCAAAGCCAACCAAAGCAACAGGGATCCCTAACACATTTTTTAAGACTTCTAATTTAAGGTATTCCACAGCCAGCCCCCTTGGGAGCAAATTCTGGTGTTCCACTTTTCCATTTGGTCAGCCTCTGCCCTTTTCCTCTTCCCCTGCTCCATGCAGCTGGATAGACCGAGGCACCTTCCACGTCCCATCCCAACGCTTCCTCAGCTTCAGTTCAGTCCTGACACCCTCACAGGGCCTGCCATCCTGTTCCATGAGCTGTGGAGTCAGGCAGGTTAGATGGGGCCACAGTCCTGGGGGCCAAAGAGGAAGGAGGGGAAAGGGGAGGGCCCCCACCTGGGGCAGAGTATTGGGGCTGGAAGAATCTAACCCCGGTCCAGATGCTGATCCCACAGGGGTGCTGGGTCTTGAATAGGGAAAAGAAAACCTGGCTAAGTAGTGATGTGAGCTGTCCCATTTGGAGGGTGGTGTGTGGCAGGGAGAGATGCTAGGCAGAGCAAGACTGCAGGAATTAGATCCAGCGAATTGTGGTTCTGGAAGAGCTGAACATGCATGGAAGGTATCTGCAAATGGATGAGGGCGTGGAAAAGAGGATTTGTTTTGTTTGTTTGTTTGTTTGTTTGTTTTTAGTCTTCCGGGAAGAAACTGGCAAGAATGAGACAGGGTATCAGGACCCTGAGTTTGTAAGCTGGGAGCTGAACTAGCCCCCACGTCCGGCAGGGAAAAGGGGTCCCTCCTAGTGGTCATGACTTCGCTGCCCCTTCCTGCCGCCTCCGTGTCTCTGTCCAGTCATATCACCTTCTTGCAGCTCCTGTCCTGCTCCCACTCCTCTGAACACTTCTCACATCTTTGAAGTGAGGGGCCACCTTGATGGCTTCTGTTTCTGGATCTCCAGTCTAGCGCTTTCTCATGGACCCCAGACATTCATGTCCAGTTGCCTACCAGCCTCCTCCATTTATATGTCCAAAGAAACTCACTGGTTCTCCTAACCTGTTTCCTTTCCTCTCCTCCTCTTTCTCCTTTTCTTTTCAGTACTGGGGATTCGACCCAGGGAGGCTCTCCCACTGAATTTCATCCTCAGCCTTTTGACTTTTATTTATTTTTTATTTTTACTTTTTGGGGGTACCGGGGATTGAACTCAGGGGCACTCGACCACTGAGTCACATCCCCAGCCCTATTTTGTATTTTATTTAGAAACAGGGTCTCACCGAGTTTCTTAGCTCCTTGCCATTGCTGAAGCTAACTTTGAACTCAAGATCCTCCTGCCTCAGCCTCCTGAGCCAATGGGATTATAGGCGTGTGCCCATACCTGGCCCTTTTTTTTATTTATATATTTTGAGACAGGGTCTCACTAAGTGGCTAGGACTGGCTTTGAACTTGTGAAACACCTGCCTTAGCCTCCCAACTAGCTGAGATTATATGTGTGTGCCACCTTGCCTGTACCTGGCTTCTTCCTGTGTTTTATTTGTTTGTTTTTGTTTTTAATCTCAAAGAGGGGAGTCATTCTTGGCTCTTCCTTCTCCTTACCCACTCTACTTCCATCAGCCTGCTATTGCTCCCTATTTTCTGCCCTTCTTGCCATTTCACTACTAGTGCCTCAATTGGGTCACTATTACTTCTCACCAGAATCTGTGCTCTTAACTCTGCTCCCTTCCTCTAGGCATGCGTATCCTTTGCCAATGGTTCCTCCTCAATACAACTTTGATTTGATCTCTCTTTTGCTTATAACCTTTCACTGATGCCCATAATCCCCAGCAAAAAGTACAAAACTTATTAGTATGACCAAAAAACTCCCAGTCTGTCCCACCTGCCTATCCACCTTCACCTCTTGCCCCTTCCAACCTCCTCCAGCTCACTGTCCAGCCATATTAAATTTCACGCATGTCCCTTAAGATGAAGTCTTCTTTCTTGGGACTCCATGGCTGTGCACCTGGGATTCCCACTCTTCATGTGAGTAACTTCTACTCACTTTGTGGGATGCAGTTGAAAGTTACTTTTTCCAGGGATCCTTCCCTAGGTAGGATCCTCTCCTACCTGCTTCCCCAGCCTCTGAGTCTACCTCTTACTTCATGCTTGTCTCCTGCGCATGTCTTTCTGACTAGAATGTCAACCATTTGAGGCAGAGACCAAATCTTTTTACTGAGGATCAGCTCTGCTATGGGATGACCATGGAACTTGGAAATGTGTGTTTGAAAATCAAACCTCAAGTGAGACATCTGGGCAAGATTCTCATCTCAGGATCTCTGTCTCATAACATGTAAAACACTTCCTTCTAAGCTATTATAATGATCATCCAAAGCACTTACACAGAACCTGACACTTTCTAGATGTAAAATATGGTTGGATGAAGAAAATGCAGGAAGAAAAGCTCCAAAGAGGCTTAGGGCTTGTTGTGGTCAATCATGAGAGAGGCCTAAGTGGGTCACCACTGTCTCAGCCAGCAAGGGAGAGAGCTGGCAGAGCTGGGTGGAGTTAAGGTCAGATTCTTGGTCTAGAGAAAAAATGCTGACTCTGAGCAGACGCCATGCAGCCACCAGGGCTAATGAAGAGCAAGAGGAGGAACCCTGAATGCAGGAGGTCTCAGTGAGACTGCACGGCAGCATTTGGCTGTGACAGGCCCTTCCTGAAGGCTCCTGCCCTGCCAAGTGCTGTACGTGGGTTTTGGGCATCAGGAAGCACATTCTCCACCTCACTCTGGAGCTTTGGAAACACCCTTGCCTGGTCCCCATCTGCAGAGACTTGGTTTCAGGTGCTCTAATGTAGACCCAGGACTGGGGATTCTGACAAACTCCTCAGAGAATTCTGACTCAGTGAAGTTGGAGAATTGCCATCGCCACTCTTGAGTGAAGGCAGACAGAGAAGCGGGGAGGAGGTACCACACCTGGCAGGCCACATGGGGACAGGGTGAGAACACCTAGACCAAAACTCCAAAATCTGACATGCTTCAAAAGTTGGAACATTCTGAGTGTTGACATGATGCCATAGTGGAAAATTCCATGCCTGACCTCATGTGACAGGTCACAGTCAAAACATGAGTTCACAAAAAATATTTAAAACCACCTGTGTGTATAATGATCTATGAAGCACAAGTTAATTTTGTGTTTAGACTTGGATTCCATCTCCAAGATAGCTCATTGTGTAAATGCAAATATTGCAAAATCCAGGAAAAAAAATCTGGAATTTGAAACACTTCCGGTTCAAGAATTTTCAAAAAGGGATACCCACTCTGTACTAGGCGTGGCCCCAAGCCCCCAGTCTGTTTGGCTGAGCATAATTGGGGGGATGGTTGCCGGGGTGGTTGTATTCTCTTTTGTGCCCTCGTGAGGACTGGCTTCACATAGGGCTGACCCACCCACAGATCCAGTGGCAGGGAGCCGGGAAAGATGGAAGAGAAAATGAGGCTGTGGTGGACCAATATTCTTCCTGATCTCAAATTCCCAGCCCCTTCCTGGAGGAGACCAGCTGCTCTTTGGAGGTGATGGGGTAGAAAGATATTTTTTTCTTTCTTCACATCCACTCCAATGGCAGAGGGAAACACAAAAGAGGAGATTTTTTTTTTTTTCTATTCCTGGGGGCAAATAAGAGATAGCATCTACGAGCCCAAGACCATTCTTAGAATTTAAGCAATTGTTTTAGAGACGAAATTAATAATCCTCAGTCAACTACAGTGGATTTTTAATTTGTGGGATCATAAAATGAGGATGAGAAAAAAGGATGAAGTTTTATTTAAAAATTAGATGGCTGGCCAAGTGCAGTGGTGCATACCTGTAATCCCAGGCTCTTGGGAGCCTGAGGGAGGAGGATTACGAGTTCAAGGCCAGCCTCAGCCACTTAGTGAGGCCCTCAACAACTTAGCAAGATTTTCAAAATAAAAAATAAAAAGGGTTGGGGATAAAGTTCAGTGGTAGAGTTCCTCTGGGTTCAATGTTCAATCCCTAGTACCAAAAAAAAAAAAAAAAAAAAAAAAAAAAAGGAAGAAGAAAGGAAAAAATACAAAAAAGAAAAAGAAAAAGGAAGAAAGAAACTGTTAATTAATTAATTAATTAATTAAAAATCAGAGGACTGGGGTTGTAGTTCAGTGACAGAGCACTTGCCTACACGTATGAGGCCCTGGGATCAATCCCCAGCACCATAAAAATAATTAAATAATAAATAAATAAAAATTAAAAAATAGAATCAGGGGCTAGGGTTATAGCTCAGTGGCAGAGCACTTGCCTAGATGCACAAGGTCCTGGATTTGATCCCCAGCACCAAAAAACAAAAACAAAAAAAACCAGCTGACATTTATTTGAAAACTGCCTAGTTCTACTCTGTGAATTTCCACCATCTGTATATCTGTATATCAGATTGGTGACACATATTGTCATTCACAAGTAGTCCATCCAAGAATAGACTTAGTAAAAGCTGTTTAATCACCAGACCTGGCAAATGTTTGATGATCGAAAGTCATTGATAGTGAATTTTTACAACGCAAGCAGCCTCTTTCCCAGTCCCAACCCAGAAGGAGATTTTTTAAAAGTCAGTGAGAAATAGAAATGGCATCTCCTCCCATCAACTGTCAGTGCAGAGGCAAAGCCTGGGGTAGGAGAGCAGATGAAATAGTCACAAAAGGCTTTCACGTGTTCCTGACCTTTATGTGTCCCCTATACACACCTCTTACTATCTGAAAAACAGTTCTTTACAAGAATGGAAGCCTGTGTCAACAGAGAATTTTCCTCTCCCCAAACTAGGAAATTTTGAAAAGTGGTTCATGATCTTCCTGGAACTTACCTAATTGTAAAAAGACCTGAAACTAAAGGGACTTCCGTTCCCTATGGGCAGAAGAGTGACAGAGACTATTTTAGTTCAATCATCTCTTCCTTTTTGGAAATTAACAGTTCAAGGCTCTATTGATTTAACATGCTGTCCCTGTGATACTGTGGGGCTTTCACACAAGTAATGAGGACAGGCTGTTCCCTGCTTCTTTAACCCTGCTAGTCCTTTGTTTCTGTAATTTTCTCCAGATGATAACAACTCCAATGCAGGGAAGAATCTGCTAGGGGGAAGGAGATCAAGATCTGGGTTTCCTCTGGTACTTTAAATGCATATTGAAATACACATAGAAATATGGGAATTTCAGTCTGTGTCATTGTCTTGTGCTTCTGAACCGCAGGTATTCTTGTAAAAGAGCAGACTCCACAATGCATTAGGGCAATAAACATGCAACCAGGCCGGGAATTGAGGGAGGAATGAGTATGTTCCTTAATATTCTCGACTCTTTGTCTTAAAGTAGTCTGGAGCTGTGTGATGATATCAGCTTGCTGTGGGTAGAAATTATGACAGTGGCCTAAATTGGGCACCATGACTTCAGTGCTGGGGAAGGGAGGAGCGGGGTGGGGTGGGGCAAGGAAGGCTGGAGCTGCTGTTTAAAGTACAGTAAATGGAGTAGCTGTCAGGACCCATCGGTTACTTTATATAAAATTGAATTGTCAGGGAGCATCTTCCCCACATTTAGAGGAAGGAAAGTCGCAAAGTCCTTTATCCCTCCTGACTTTGAGAACAAGAAGTCTTCCAAATTATGGGGGGGGGGGGGGGGGGGGGGAGAAAATATAAAAGAGAAGCCTTATTACCCAGGTCACTTAGCACAAATTCAACAAGCACCTACTATGTGCAGAGGATTGGACTGGCAAAGCAGAAGAAGCCTGTCCCTCCTCTGATCCTGCAAGTGGCATGGGCATTAAGGTCACGGGGCATCCTAAATGGTGCCCTGCCTAGACCATGCTTCAGTCTCACCTGCTGTCATAGGTTATGGGAGTTTGTCCCTGGAAGCCTTTTCCCCACTCCTACATCTTCTGGGGGCTCATGCCTCTGTGATCTTTAGGTTTACCCCACTGGCTCTCAACCTGACCCTTCCCTTTCATTTCTCCTCCCTGAGTTTATGTTGGTTGACTTCTTCTCTCACTTAAACTCTGAATGGGATGGCTGGCAGAACACTGGTCTGCCCTCCCTCGCTAAAATTCAGCATTTCATTTCACTTTGAATCTTGTTTTTTTTCCCTATACATAATACCAATAATATCTCTAGTGTGAGGAATATATGAAATAATGAATGCAAAATTCATAATAATGAATTTTTTTTTGTACCAGGGATGGAACTCAGGGGCACTTAGCCACTGAACCCCATCCTCAGCCCACTTATTTTTTTATTTTATTTTATTTATTTATTTATTTTTTTGGTACTGGAGATTGAACCCAGGGGCACTCCACTACTGAGCCACATCCCCAGCCCTATTTTTGCATTTTATTTTGAGACAGGGTCTCTCTAAGTTGCTTAGAGCCTGGCTAAATTGCTAAGGCTGGCTTTGAACTTGTGATCCTCCTGCCTCAGTCTCCCAAGTCGCTGGGATTATAGGCATGCACCACCGTGCCCAGCATGACAGCTAATTTTTATTGAGAATGTAGCACATCAGATGTCAGGTTGGATGGTACCATTCTCATTTCATCCTTCCAACAGTCAGGAATGCAGGCATTGTCCACCCATTTACAGTGAAGAAACAGAGGCTAAGAGAGACCAGCTTACTCAAGTCACACAGACAGTTAATGGAAGTATCAGGACTTGAATTTGGTTCTTCAAAATCCTTGCTGGCAATCACAGTACCACACTGCCTCTACAAATGACCCTGTAAAATGTTATGTCAACAGAAGAGAATTTTATTAGACCCACAGTTCATGCGTAGAACCATTCATCATTAGGCAGATTTCAGTGTGCCAAAGATCATGTCATTTACTGATTAAAAAAAAAAAAAAAACAGATAATTAATCTACACGGAACCATAGGTCATTACAGGTGAAAGGGAACTTTGAGATGATCGAAGCCTTTAAAACTCTGCTTCCCAGAGGCCCGTCACCAAGATCTGCTTTGATGTGTTTTAAAATTTGTTATTATTTCTAGGGACTCTTTTGTCTGAAGAATGATTCTGAAGCTTTCTCTTTTCTAATCATTTTGTTATGTTGATATAGTGGTCTTCTTTGGTAACACTTTACTGAAGTTTTCAGACAGAGGCTCAAGGCTTCCTGACTTCTTACCCAGGGTCCTCTTGCTCCTTAGTCCTGTCTCGTGGCACAATGTATCCAATGTAATAAAGGATGTATCTTAAAAACTAGTAACCAAGTTGAGTGCAGTGGCCTACGCGTGTAATTCCTGCGACTCAGGAGGTGGAGCCAGGAGGATTGCAAGTTTGAGGCCAGCAATTTAGTGAGAACTTGTCTCAAAACAAAAAAAATAGAAAGGACCAGAATTTCATTTCCTTTTGCTGTTTTTCTTTTTCTTTTTCTTTTCTTTTTTGGTGAAGCAAAGATGGGCCATCCAGCAAGACTTCTTCATCATAAGCCACAAACTGATTAAAACCCATACCACATTTTCTTGGGACTACTGCTAACTACAAGTTCTGCTTTCAATGCTATAAATATTTCTTAAGGTCATTTTTTTTCTCATAGAGATAAAAATGGATATTCCTCAGAATCTGAGCTCGGTGGCATGTTTACTTAGGTGTCCCTTCCTTTAGATGACTTCTAAGTAAGTGTCTGCCAGGGTAACCACACTACAAATCTATTGGATGTTTGAAAGAATATGAAAAAATGAACTGTACTGATTGTGAGAGACTAAACTGCTGAAATAAGTGGACTCTAAAGTATAATCACTCAAACCCAATAAAAATGTATTGATCATGAAACAGGGTAAATATTCCCAATCAGTCACAGTGCTTCCCCCATGGAGAATCATGGCCCCAAGCTCCTGAATCTGAGATTCTGCTTCCCTAGGACCTTGATGTCTCTCTGTATCCAGTCAGAGGAAGAAGGAACAAAAAGGTTTGGACATTTTTCTTTTCTTTCTTTTCTTTTCTTTCTTTTTTTTTTTTTTTTTATCGTTTTTGGTATCTGGGATTGAATCCAGCGGTACTTAACCAGTAAGCCACATCCCCAGCACATTTTTTATTTTTCATTTTGAAACAAAGTCTCACTAAGTTGCTTAGGGCCTCACTAAGTTGCTGAGGCTGGTCTTGAAGTTGCCATCCTCCTGCCTCAGCCTCCAAAGTCGCTGGGATTATAGGCATGCACCACTGCTCGGGCAGTTTGGATACTTTCTTACATGCCTAACTCAGGATTGGCTCACACTATTTCCCCTCATATTTTGTTGTCAAAATTAGTCACATGGCCACATGTGGATCAGGGAATGATGGGAAGTTGTTCCAGGCTGGGTAACTGCTGCTAGTCACAAGAAGATTTTAGTGAGCAGTGAACAGCTACTATTTTTATCATATAAATTGAAAGAGAGAAAATGAATAAAATGGACATTCACAGTTTAAAAAGTTTCTCATAAAAATGTCTTGAAGTCGGGTGCGGTGGTGCACGCCTGTAATCCCAGCACTTGGGAGGCTGAGGCAGGAGGATCGGGAGTTCAAAGCCAGCCTCAGCAACTTAGCAAGGCCCTAAGCAACTCAGTGAGACCCTGTCTCTAAATAGAATACAAAATAGGGCTGGGCATGTGGCTCAGTGGTGGAGTGCCCCTGAGTTCAATCCCCAGTACCACAAAAAAAAAAAAAAAAAATCTGAAGTCAGATGCCATATTTTGCTGCACTTTGTGTATCCAACTTGTTTTCTCCTCCTAGATGGTAAGCTCCAGAGAACAAGAATCAAGGTGTTTGTTTGTTTGTTTGTTTGTTTTTAGGATTGGAACCAGAGAGATCATTTATTCTGAGTAATTGCAAAGTTCTGTTGGTCAAGGTACAATAAAAGATCACTATTTAAGTGCAAAAATTGTGAGGTTATCTAGAGATTTTGTAAGATTACTTTTCCTTTCATTTCAAAAAAATTAAGAATCAAGACTTAATGTTTTTTACTACTAAGAGTGTGAGGGTCTAGGAGGAGACAGTGTGACACCCAATTATCAAGAATTTTCTATCAACAAACACCAATGAACATTCTTGAGGAAAAGCAAGTGGCTGTCATTTCCCCTCCATAAATGAGAACCTGGGCTAACCTTCAGTTGCAAAGATCAAAGTTAAAGATCTGTGAGTGCAAGGCTGAGCGGGGTACCATCCCTGCACATGGGCAAACCAGAATGACAAGTCTGACTCACAAAGGTATAATTGAGACCCTTCCAGTTACGAGTCTGTTTTATTCTTAGGGCCAGTTATTACTCCACAACCATCATTTCCCCCATCCCTGTTTGCTGCTGAGGCTGTGACCTTGGCAGGGTGTAAAGACCTGGTTTACAAATTCAGTGTTCCTTTCTCGGGTTATCATTTGAAAACAGTCTTACCAGCCTCCAGATGCAATATCCTGTATTCCTGAGAAATTCCTTAATATACTTTTTTTTTTTTTTTTTTTTGGCACTGGGGCCCTTAACCCCTGAAGTGCATCCCGAGCCTGCCCCCCTTTTTTTCCCTTAATTTAGAGACAGGGTCTCATTAAGTTGCTTAGGGCCTTGCTAAATTGCTGAGGCTATCCTCAAATTTGCAATCCTCCTGCCTCAGTCTCCTGAGCTACTGGGATTACAGGTGTGCATCACTGTACCTGGCTTTCTATTTCTAATATAAGTGAATTTTATCTTTTTATCTTTATGTGCCAGATGTGGTGGTGCACACCTGTAATCCCAGTGGCTCGGGAGACTGAAGCAGGAGAATTGCAAATTTGAGGTCAGCCTCAGCAATTTAGAGACAGGCCCTCAGCATTTTAGCAAGACCCTATGGCAAAATAAAAAATAAAAAGGGCTGGAGATGTGGCTCAGTGGTAAAGCACCCTGAGTTAAACTCCCAGTAGTGACCCTCACCAGCAAAAGCCCCAAATAAAACAAACAAAAATCATTTACCTTTATGTGTGAGCCACTGATGCAAATAAGTTAAATGTTGAAAGTGATCAGTACAAATGTGTCAAGATGCAGTCTTGCATCTTGCAACTAAAAGTGATCCATACATGTTATAAACCTGTAGACTGATTCTGCAATGTATTGGCAAGTCACCCTATTAATTCTGGAAGGAGTCTGAGGGCCTTCAGGACAAAGAAGTCATTTGTTTCTTCCCCCATGGGTAGCAAAGAAATACTTTTCCCTTTTCAACCTGCAGTATTAGATGGAGTAATCAGAAATTCACTGAAACAGAGTCTTACTGGGGACCAATGTTTCACAAGAGGTTAAAAAGCCTGGTTTTAGGTAATTGTTGTGACATTCACCAGTGACATGACTTACTAAGTTTCAAAAGCTAAATTAAATGTTTTTTTTTTCTTTTCTTTTTTTTGGGGGGTGGGGTGGGGTGGGGTCAGTTTAAAAATATTAAATTTTATTTTATTTTTTTTTGGTGCTAGGGATTGAACCCAGGGGTGCTTTACCACTGAGCCACATCCCCAGCCCTATTTTGTATTTTAATTAGAGACAGGATCTCACTAAGTTGCTTAGGGCCTTGCCTTTGCTGAGGCTGGCTTTGAACTTGCAATCCCCCTGCCTCAGCCAACCGAGCCACTGGGATCACAGGTGTGCCCCACCACACCCAGCTACTAGTAATATTTTTACTTAATTTCTTCAGACTCATGTATGTTACAATTGCCCTTTTATTTTTAAACTGGTCTATCCACCCATTCCCCAGTCCCACTTTTGTAATAATTAGGAAAGTATTTTATTCCTCCTAATCAGCCTCCTCATTTACCACTACATTCAAGTATTAAACAGACCTGGGGTGTTCTTTCTCCAAAATCTCTCTCAAAACTATTTCTATGCCTCCATTACTCCTCCACCCCCACCTTGGTCAAGGTCCCCAGTCTTAACAATCTTTCCCCCTGCAAACTAGATCTAGTGCATACCTGTAATCCCAGCAACTCAGGAGGCTGAGGCAGGAGGATCACAAATTCAAAGCCTCAGCTTCAGCAATTTAGCAAGGCTCCAAGCAACTCAGCAAGATCCTGTCTCAAAAATAAATAAATAAATAAATAAACAAATAAATAAATAAATAAACAAAACAAAACAAAACAATACCGGGTGGGGATATAGCTCATTGGTTAAGCACCCCTGGGTTCAACCCCCAGTACCAAAAAAAAAAAAAAAAAGAATTTTCCTAAAACATCTACCTAGTCATGTCATTCATTGTTTTGCCTAAAACCCTACTTTTCTTTTGTGCAGTACTGAGAATCAGATCCAGGGCTTTGCACGTGCTAGGCAAGCATTCTACCACTGAGCTATATCTCAGTCCTTTGTATTTTATTTTGAGATAGGGTCTTGCTTAGTTGCCCAGGCTGGAATTCAACTTGCAGTCCACCTGCATCAGCCTCCTGAGTTGCTGGGATTGCAAGAGTGCACCACCACACCCCGAAATTTTCTGCTTTTCCCCACAATCAGGGTGTGTGTGTTTGACTCTTCCTCACCATGTCTTCTCACAAGGCTTTCAGAAGTGAGTCAGTTTAGTCAAGAAACCAAAGCAGAATTTCATCAAAGGGATCTGGATGAAAGCTGGTAATCAAGTATGCCTCCAAGGGGAGACATTGGAGGAAAGCTAGACTTTCCTAGTATTCATGCTATAACAAGGTTACTATCATCTTATCATATCTTACTGAAAACATCACCATGGTTTAGACAGACATATTTTTTAATGTGATTTTTCTCTTTGTCTCTATGTTCTACACTGGTAGGATGATTTAGTAATAAATATGTGAAATCTTTGGAAAAGCTGGGCAAGGTGGTGCACACCTGTAATCCCAGTGGCTGGGGAAGCCGAGGCAGGAGGATAGAGAGTTCAAACCAGCCTTAGCAACTTAGCAAGGCCCTAAGCAACTCAGCGAGACCCTGTCTCAAAATAAAATATAAAAAAGGCTGGGGTTGTGGCTCAGTATAAGTGCCCCTGGGTTCAATCCCCAGTAGCAAAATAAAAATAAAAATAAAAGAAATCTTTTGGGGAAAAACTCCTTCATATCAATGTCATCAGGGTATGTACTTCAAACTCCTGAGATGGGCTGATTGTCCCCTTCACTACTTTGCCACCTTATCTTCCGCCTGCACTCACTTCTTATACTTCTTCAGTGTTTCCCCAAGTGTGAAGTCCTTGAACAATCCCCAAGAAAATCTCTATTTATGAAAATGACAGATTCTCGGCACTGTTGAGGTCTAGAGGATCAGAAACCGCAGGGGTAGGAGGTCTGGATGATTCTCGGGCAACATGATAGCGTGATCGCTGTCAGCAGCCCTTCCGAACTGCTGGGGGCATGTCCCACCTTCCTTCTTCTTCATGCCTTTGAAGGCATTCAGGACCTGCTACCCCAAAATACAAGCCCTTGGCATTTGAGGAAACAGCAGAAGTAACTAGAAAGAAGAGGTGGGGGTGTAGCGATGTGCTCCACCTTCGTCAGGCCCTGGGTTCAATCTTGTCCCCTGAAGCAGGTCATTAAACCTAGTTGATCTCCTCTGAAAGTGGGTTCTAAGGCCTCATTCCAGAAAGGCCCCAGACAAAAAGAAAGCCCTCAGCCGCCGAGTTTTGGAGACACCCAGAACAACCTGAGCCATCGGGCCTTGAACTTTGTGATGGGTGAGGAAAAGATACCACTTCTCACCTACACCTTTTTTTTTTTTTTTTGAACCGGGGATTGAACTCAGGGACACTCAGCCACTTGAGCCACATCCCCAGCCCAATTTTGTATTTTATTAAGAGACAGGGTCTCACTGAGTTGCTTAGGGCCTCACTAAGTAGCTGAGGCTGGCTTTGAACTTGTGATCCTCCTGACTCAGCCTACAGAGTTGCTTGGATTACAGGCGTGCGCCACCACGCCCGGCCCTCACCTACACCTTTTTTTGTGTGTTGTGTGCCCTGCACACAAACACTTCTTTGCCTAACTGAGTTTGGACAGTGCTTCTAGAGTAGTCTAAATCCTCCTTAAGGGTCACCTGCAGCAAGCCTTTTCTGACTCCCAGGCTGGTCTAGGAATCAGCCCTTTCCTTGCCCTCCTTGCTTAGTCTTGCTATTTGTTATTGTTGTTGCTATTTACCTGTTTCAGCACCAGGTGAACTGCTTACAAATAGGGGCTGTTTCTTTCATCTTTGTCCCCAGAACCTGGTAGAGAGCTAGGAATGTAGTAGTCCCTAAGTATTTGTGAATGTATAAATAAACAACAGCCCAATTTTCAGATCTTTGCCAGAAAACAATTTGATACAAGAGGAAAATATTTAAAAGGGATCTTAAACTCAGGGAATTTTGCTTTTCTCTAGTATAGTTATTGGTGGCAATTGGTAGGATCAAAAATTTCAATAGCTAAGTGGGCTTGTTAGTGGATGCCTGTAATCCCAGTGACTTGGGAGGCTAAGGCAGGAGGATCTCAAGTTCAAGGCCAGCCTCAGCAATTTAACTATCACTGATAGATTTCACTTTCATAGATGAAAATGTGTTTCTCTGCACTTGTCACTTCTTCTTAATGATGTCCTCATCTCTGATATACTATGTCACAGAAAAGACAGAAGGATCTGGGAATTCAATTGTCCTGGGTTCAAATCTTGGCTCTGCCAAATGCCACCTGTGTGACTTTAAGCAAGTTCTAAAGTATTATGTGTCTACTTCCTCATTATGGGAGTCAGAAGACTGTCTATGAAGGGAAGAATGATATGAACTCACAGAGGGAAAATGGGGGCTGGGGATGTGGCTCAGTGGAAGAGCATCTGCTTGGCATGTATGAGGCCCTGGGTTTGATCCCCAGTACTGTGGGGATGGTGGATAATAAAATAATTGTGTAAGGCATAGCAGATACTGAAAAAACTATCCTATTCTTTCTTTTCTATAGTATAAAGGAATGTAAATTGGGCATGGTGATATTTGCCTATAATACCAGCTACTCAGAAGGCTGAGGCAGGGGGATTATAAACTGGAGGCCAGCCTGGGCAATGTAGTGAGTCCCTGACTGAAAAATTAAACTTAAAGAAAAGGGCTGAGGCCAGGTGTTGTGGTACATGCCTGTAATCCCAGCACTTGGGAGGCTGAGGCAGGAGGATTGCAAATTCAAAGCCAGCCTCAGCAAGGGCAAGGCGCTAAGCAACTCAGTGAGACCCTGTCTCTAAATAAAATACAAAATAGGGCTGGGGATGTAGCTCAGTGGCCAAGTGCCCCTGAGTTCAATCCCTGGTTCAAAAAAAAAAAAGAAAAAAAAAAGAAAAAAAGAAAAGGGCTGAGGATGTGGTTTAGGGGCAGAACATTTGCCTAGCATGTGCAAGGCCCTGGATTCAATTCCTAGTGCTGAAAAAATAGTAAGATTGCTCTGAGTATCCATTGTATGCCAAGCATTTCATTAGATATTGGGAATGGAAGTAGAGTGTAAAAATATGTATATATGTGTGTGTGTGTGTGTGTGTGTGTGTATGGAGTATATATATACATATATAAATATATATATACACATATATATATATGGGGTATATAGTTTCTAATTCAAGAGATAGTATTTTGAAAGAGCTTTTAAGGTATTAAACATTGTAAACAAACTAATGAACCAGCTTTATTAAATTTTATCTTTTTGAATGTTACAGCCAGGCACAATGGTGCATTCCTGCAATCCCACCAATTGGGAGGCTGAGGCAGGAGGATCACTTGAGCTCAGGAGTTGGAGACCAGCCTGAATCACAAAGCAAGACCCTATCTCAAAGACAAAAACAAAATAACCAAGAAAACAAAAAAAACTTCAGCTACGAGGAGGTTGATATTTGTCCTCCAGAACGAATTTTCTTCTATTTCTATAGTAGAACCTTAATTCAAAGCCAAGTATGTGACCACATGTAATTAAGTGTACATTTCCAACCTCTTTAACAAATCCACGGGCCATATACCTTAGCTCTGGCTAATGGGATATGAAGATAATGTGACAAAATTGCATCCTGAAAGAAAAGGGTGAACTTCTCGTGCTTTCTCCTTTCTGCTGGTAGGCTGTGGACTCCATCTCTGAAGCGAGAAGTCATTTGGAACCATGGAGGCTGGATACTGAGGATGCTGACACAGCAAAGTTCAAGGGGCTTTGTCCCTGATGATCCCATGATACCCTCATAAAAGTCCTGAGAGGCTTATGTTTATTTGAGAGACAAACAAACTTTCCTGTTGCTCTGGGGCCTTGTATCATTCACAGCTGAAGCTAATCTTTGCTAATACAAACTAATACTAACTTATAAAACTTTCAGCTGTCTTTGAGTTTTTAAAAGAAGAGACATTTATGTCATAAGAAGTGAAAACAACGCAGGAGATAAAACTTGTGTATGCAAAACTGCATAGAAGACATTTAGGAAGGAAACATACCAAGGCATTCACTTGTTGGTTGAGGATGACAGACTAACAGGTAGGTTTTCTCGACTTACTTCATTTTTATTTCTTCTTTTTCTCCCTCCCCCCAGTACTGGGGATTAAACCCAGGGCCTCACATTGCTAGGTGAGCCCTCAATCACTGAGCCACATCCCTAGCCCATTTCTTCCCAATTCTTTAATGGAAAAAAATGTATTTTCAATCTTTTGAGGAGATAGACATTTAAGCTCAATTGGTGTGAATCATTGTACAAATCTAGTGCTTTTTATTATCTAGTTTTTTAAACTTTCCATTATTGCCTATGTCTGCAGGAGACAACAGCAATGTGGTTGAGAGTGTGACTAATGAGTCAGCCTGTCCTGGTTCAGTAGCACTTTCTGGCTGTTTAAATATAGGCATCTTGCTTCTCTGAATTCCAGGGTCTTCATCTGTAAACTGAGCAGAATAATTTTACTTATTGGATAAGATTATGGTCTGAATTAAGTAAGGTAATAAATATAAAAATCACTTAGCACCACATACATAGTCAAGCAATCAATAAATACTACATAATAATATTATTATATCTATTTCTATGTGATGATCATATCTACTTTCTGGCATTTTCTTTCTTTCTGTTTTGTAGGATGGGGGATTGAACCCAGGGCCTTATACATCCTAGGCAAGCACTTTAGTACTGAGTTACATTACCAACCGTTTTTATTTTAAGTCAGGGTCTCACTAAGTCGCTGAGGCTGGCCTTGAACTTTTTTTTCATTAACCCCATAATGTCAGTATTTCATAGATTGCTTAGCTGTACCTTTACTACTAGAAATGTATGTTGTTTTCAAATTCTTATTACTAGATGGGGGTAGACTCAAATTATCCAAGACAAAAGGCTCTCCAAAGTAGAGAGATAGGTAAAAAGGTGACCATCCATGATCTAACAATTTTTTTTTTTTTTGGTACTGGGGATTGAACCCAGGGGCACTCCACCACTGAGTCACATCCCCAGCCCTATTTTGTATTTTATTTAGAGACAGGGTCTCACTGAGTTGCTTAGGGCCTCGCTAAGTTGCTGAGGCTGGCTTTGAACTCGTGATCCTCCTGCCTCAGCCTTCCAAGTGCTGGGATTACAGGAAGGCACCACCATGCCCCGCTTAATTTTTTAAAACATAGCATTGAAAAGTAGAGCTAAGTGTGGGGGCACATGTTTGTAATTCCAGCAACTTGAGAGGGTGAGAGAGGAGGATCACAAGTTCAAGGCTAGCCTCAGCAATTTAGTGAGGCTCTAAGCGATTTAGGGAGATCCTGTCTCAAAGGAAAACATACAAAGGGCTGGGGATGTGGCTCAGTAATTAGGCCCCCTGGATTCAGTCCCCAGTAAATGACCCCCCCCCAACACACACATAAAGAAACAAGAAGCCAGGCGTGGTGGCGCACGCCTGTAATCCAAGCGACTTGGGAGGCTGAGGCAGGAGGATCGCGAGTTCAAAGCCAGCCTCAGCTACTTAGCGAGGCCCTAAGCAACTCAGGGAGACCCTGTCTCTAAATAAAATACAAAATAGGGCTGGGGATGTGGCTCAGTTGCTGAGTGTCCCTGAGTTCAATCCCTAGTTCCAAAAAAAAAAACATAAACAAAAAAAAAAAACAAGAAACAAGAAAAGCAGAACTGTTTTGGAAAATCTGGAACATTATTATTGCTAACAATTTAATCAGTGGTTGAAAACAAATGGCAGAGTATTCCAAATGAATGTTTATTAATTTGTTTTAGTTGGAGCCAAAAACCCCCGGTTTTCAGAGAAGTAAGATGATAAGCTAGAGCGTGTGTGTGTGTGTGTGTGTGTGTGTGTGTGTGTGTTTGAGATGTGGGACAATTATTGAGGAAGTGGTAATCTGAAGAGCTGGAATTAGACACAGAAAGTCTTCTGGAAAAAAACATAAATTCAGGCAGTGCATTTCTCAGGGTTTTTTTCCCTAAATATTCCCCTTAGGGTGGTCAAGAGTTTATTTTCATTGAAAATTATATTTAGCAGACTTTATGCTCATACCTGCTCAATGATGAAAGTAAAACCATCAAAGAGATCTCAAGAGGACTAAAAGTAACATAAGAAAATAAATCAATATGTATTTTTTTTTTGACAATGGAAAAAATTCTCATTTGTTCTTAAATACTAGTAATAGACTGCTTTCCATCAAGGGATAAATAGATCTGTTAGTATCCTTTTAAAGAGACAATCTGAATAATTGGGAAACTACCTTCATTTGTTTTAACCAGATCCAAAAATAGCTTAGTTTTGTGACAGAGACCATAGTGTTTACCAGATATCTCATCTGCTTCCCTAGACTCCCAGCCTCTGTCGTCAGGTTAGGGCCTTGACAGTCCTTCCTAGCCTACATTCCCAGGAGGCTGTGAGCAGAATGAGCACCCTACCTGATCTGAGACTGGGTCTCAGAACCACAGTGAGGTCTCAAGATACGAAGCCTAGCGTGGTGGCGCACGCCTGTAATCCCAGCACTTGGGAGGCTGAGGCAGGAGGATTGGGAGTTCAAAGTCAGACACAGCAACTTAGCGAGGCCCTAAGCAACTCAGTGAGACCCTGTCTCTAATAAATACAAAATAGGGCTGGGGATGTGGCTCAGTGGTGAAGGGCCCCTGGGTCAATCTCCAGTACCCCCCCCCCCAAAAAAAAACCATACGAAGCCTAGAGTCCTGAATGACTAAATGGAGAAGAGTGTCACCAACCCTCCAGGGGCTGAGTGAGGAAGAAATAAACTTTTGCTGTGTTAAGTCAGTATATCATTTTACTAGAGCTGCCAAACAAAATAACAGACTGGGAGGCTTAAACAATGAAATGTATCTTCTTGCTAGAATAGAAGTCCAAGATCAAGGTGCCTGGCAGATTTGGTTTCTCTTCAGGCTTCTCTTTGTTTTCACAACCTTCTTTGCTATATTTAATATCTCTCTCTCTCTCTCTCTCTCTCTCTCTCTCTCTCTCTCTCTCTCTCTGAGCTAGGTCCCCATCCCTTTTCATTTTGAGACAGGGTCTTGCTAAGTTGCCCAGGCTGATCTTGAATGTGCGATCTTCCTGCCTCAGCCTCCTCACTTGCTGAGATGACAGGCAGGCATGCACCAGGGTACCCCACATTATTTGCCCTCGCATTGCCTTTTCTCTGCATCTATGTCACTGTTGTCCCTTCCTCTCTTTATAGACACCAGTCATAGTGGATTAGGGGCCACCCTAATGACCTCATTTTAAATTACTCACATTTGGGCTGGGGATATATCTCAGTTGGTAGAGTGCTTGCCGTGGAAGCACAAGGCCCTGGGTTCAATCCCCAGCACCGCAAAAAAAAAAAAAAAAGAAAGAAAGAAAAAAATTTACACATTTTCAAAAAGGTTATCTTCAAATTCAGGTGCATCCTGAGGCACTGGAGTTTGGGAACTACACCTGAATTTAAGAGGTGGAGACCTAATTCAGTCTAAATCATCCCTGAAATTTTGGGATTTATTTTGTTACACAGCATGGCATGGCTTATCTGATCATATGGTTTTCATGGGAACAGGAATCAAGATGTGTTTGTTTTAAATATATAAATTGTGTTTATAGGTATGGCTATATGTCTGTATGTGTGCATACATGTATGTGCGAAGAAAACACATGTCAGAATATCACACCCTGTGAATGAATTGCAAAATGCCAGGATATTGTGCCACTTGGGATTAGGTGGAAAGGACCTGGATGATGAGAGCTGCCAGTCTATTCAATCCAAGCCATAAGTAACATCCCCATTCACCCACCATGCTCTACAATTGTGATTTTCTCTGTATGCAATGATTTAAAAAATAAGACTTTTATTCACTATGAATACTTTTATCATATATATACATATATATGACATATATATGTATATATATATAGAATTTCCCCCATTTTATAGAATCAAGGGAAAAGACAATGAGAAGTAAAGTGCCAAGCACTGTTATAAATATTATATTTTTCTAATACATAAAACTCCAAGTTACATGTGTTAATCTCTCTCCCCCCCCTTTTTTTAAGTACTAGAGATTGAACTCAAGGGTGCTCAACTGGGGTGACTACTATCCCCAGCCCTTTTCTTTCTTTTTTTTTTTTATTTTATCCTGGCGGTTGAACCCAGGGGTGTTTTTCCACTGACCACATCCCCAGCCCTTTTTATTCCTTATTTTGAGACAGGGTCTACTAAGTTGCTTAGGGCCTTGCTAAATTGCTGAGGCTGCCCCCAAACTTGAGATCCTCCTGTCTTAGCCTCCCAAGTCACTGATTACAGGTGTGCACCACCACACATGGCCCTCCCCAGACCTTTTCTAATAAATTTAGTTTGAGACAGAGTCAAAACATTATGCTGAGAGAAGCCAGTCACAAAGCCTTCACAATACCACTCATGTGAAAGTCCAGAATAGGGAAATCTATAGAGATAGAAAGTAGCTAGGCATGGTGGTGCACACCTTCAATCCCAGAGACAGAGAGGCTGAGACAGGAGGATTACAAGTTAGAGACCAGCCTTGGCAACTTCGCAAGACCCTGTCTCAAAATTTAAAGAATAAGAAATGCTTGGGATGTGGCTCAGTGGTAGAGTACTTGACTAGTGTTTGCAAGGTCCTGGGTTTACTCCCTAGTCCTGAGGGGGAAATAAACTAGTTTATGCTTACTTAGGGATGGGCCCAGGAGGGAAAAGGAAGGGATACCTAAAAGTTAAGAAATTTTTTTCTGTTTTTGTTTGTTTGTTCGTTTTGTTTTGGTGCTGTGGATTGAACCCAGGGCCTCATACATGCTAAGCAAATACTCTACCATTGAGCTACATCCCCAGATCCCAGACCCCAGGGATTTCTTTTTGAGATGATTAAAATGTTCTAAAATTGACAGTGGTGACAGCTGTTTATATCTGTGAAAATATTTTAAAGCTTTGACTTGTACACTTTAAACAGGTAAATTTATGGTATGTGACTTACATCACCATAAAGCTATCAAAATTAATTACATTATAAAAAAGATTAATCATGAAATATTTGGAAGTCTGGGATGATTTTGAGAAGCCATTTTATAGATGGGGAAACTAATGCCCCAGAGAGATGAGGGGACTGTCTTAAAGTCACACAAAACTGGGACAAGAACCCAGGCTTCTGGTTCCTGCAGTGGAGTTCATTTCATCCTCCAGATTGGTAATACAACCCCTTTCACTTGGGAGGAGAAAATTCCAATGATCATACCAAATGCATTCAAACTGGAGTCAGCCTAAAAGGTGAAAAGAAAGTATCTAAAAGAGAAGGACTCTATCTGCAGTTCTGCCCTGAACAATGTCACCCTTTGTGGAAAGAAATGGGAAACTACAGAAGAGCCGAGCAGAATAAGAGAGGAGAAATCGAATTTACCTTCTTGCTTTAAACACTACTCCATTTATGGGCAGCTTGTAAATGCTGTCCTGCCCATTGCGCAGGCTTTTGCCAACTCCTTTTAAAATAGCTATTCATAAAAATAGTAGACAAAATACAGCACAAACCTTTCGCTAGGTCTACAAGGCTAGTAAGTATCATACTCAATCATGGTCAAACACACGGTAGAGCTCAGGATGCTGCTTTTCTCACAAATGCTTTGGTTCCAATGCTGGTAGTGCCAGACAGAACTATAGTAATACCCCTGATTTACGTCATACTTTGAGTGCCAACCTACTTTTACATAGTATCACGTCGGACACTCAAAACAGCCCTGTGAAATCAATAGGGCAGGTATTATTAGCCCCATTTTGCAGATAGGAAACTATTTTTAGGAAAGTAGGACAAGGTATTATTACCATCCTCATTTTATGAATGAGGAGACTTCTTTGACACAAGCAGTGTGATATAAATAGATGCAGGAAAGAACTTAAACCTCTAGCTGATGCATGAAATTTTGGAAACTATTTAAAACAGAAGAACGAGAGAATAGAATGTGCCGCTGGGATCTTCATGGAAATGGCAGGTCTATTGCTGCTTTATATTTATTACACGTTTCATAAACTGCTTTACACAGAACAAACTCTGGACCTCCAAACCTTGGTATGCCAGAGAATGATTGGCAGGGATGTCCCTTGCACAACCCCGGACAATAACGTTCACATGGTGGTGACGCCATGCCCCTAGCATTCATTATGAGTGGCAGGTGTTCCTTGGAGTTGACAAGCAGTCTTGACCCTAAATCAGAGATGCTACGTAGATATCACAGACATCAATCAGACAAATCTCAGGACCCATCTCAAGTTACACATTTTCCTTGTAATCTGCTCCCCTTCTCCTGTCTTAATAGTCTTTTCTCTGCATCATATGATTTGGTATTTGTTTATATCCCATTTTAACTGTAATTTATCTTTTCACCTTATTCTTCTTTGTTTCACTTTTAAGTTTGTCTTTTTCATTCATTGAAGTGTTGTCTCCTTGCTCTTTTTTTAAAAAAATATTCTTAGTTGCAGATACCTTTATTTTATTTATATGCGATGCTGAGAATCAAACTCAGTGCCTCACCTGTGCTAGGAAGGAGGATATACCTCAGTTGGTAGAGTGCTTGCCTTGCATGCATAAGGCCCTGGGCTTAATCCCAGTCCCACAAAAAAAAAAGAGAGAGAGAGAAAGAAGAGTAGACATGGGGTAGACAAATATCTACAGAGAAAGGAAGTGTAACTTTCAATGTTCATTTTGAATTTCATGTTGACCACACAAATATGCACTGTGAATCTGGAAGGTGAAAGAAACTCAAAGATAGAATTCTGCATCCTCAGCCTCTTGAGTTGCTTAGATAATAGGTGTGTGCCACAGTGCTCAGCTGATTGCCCTTAGTTTTAAGAATATCATTGATCCAAGAAAGTTTGTGGGGAGACTAAATATTTTGTAGAAAGATAAATGGAAAGCAGAAATGGGGTCTCTAGAACCATAATCCAAAGGTTGTTGCCAAGAGGTTTCTATGAGATCAAAGATGCGTGACTCAATTTTCTGAAGTCAAAATTCATCTAAAACATGAATTAGTGTGAATCTAATCTCCATGGCCAAAAACTCACGGATCTGATAAAACAACAGTCTCATCCTACACAAATTTACAGTGTGGTTTTGTCCCTGATCTAACAGTATTATATGCGTGATTCTCTTACCAATAAACAACTAGCAGAGGGCATCAGCCATTTCTCTCAATAGCTTCAAACAATTGTTTCTTTTCTTCTGGAAACTAAAAAGGAAATCACTAGCAAATGGCATCCAATTGTAAGGTTTTTTTCTATTTAATAAATAGTAGTTTTACAAACACTACCAGTTCTTCTTTTCTGGTTAAACCAGCAGGAGTTTCACAATTTTAATTTTCTTTTTTTTTTTTTGGTCTATTTTATTAATTTTTTAATTTGTTCTAATTGGTTAGACATGACAGTAGAATGCATTTTGACACATTGTACACAAATGAAGTCTAACTTCTCATGCCTCTGGCTGTACGTGGCGCTGAGTCACACCAGTAGTGTAATCATACATGTCCATAGGGTAATAATGTCTGTCTCATTCTACTGTCCTTCCCATCCCCACTCACTCTTCTCTGCAGAACACACTTTTAATTTTAATGGGATATTTTCCAGCAAAAACAAAACCATTCGTGTATCTAATTTGACATTATCAAACCAGTGTCATATGGTGACCTTAGCCTTTTTCTTTTTCTGTACTGATTAAGAACTATGTATAAAATAAGAACATTGTTTTCACCATGAATAATAAATGCATTTAGAGTATTATTGCTATAAAGACAAATACCCAAAGAAAATTAGAAATTTAGTTTTAAAGGAGTTTTTCTTCATTTTGTTTTGTTTTTACAATTTGGTTGCTTTGTCTTTATTAAGGTAAGACTTGTTTGATCTTTAGTTAAAATAGATTTATGTCTGACTGAATAAGCAGCATCATTATTTTGTCAGAGTAATAAAAACAAACATTTCTGGAGTGGTGTTAGTTTTTATAGGCTCTGCAGAAGATATCATTCAGATAAGGTCGCACCAAACAGAAGTTTTGCTCATTGGATTAAAAATAGATCAGCTCAGTGACTCAGCAGCAGCTTATTGCAGTTGCCTACTGAGAACATCCTAATTCTGTCTTGTGCTCCATCATAGTGGAGTACTCGTGTGGCTTTGTGGGGATTAGCTTATTTAGCTATTAGAAATAAGATCACAGTATATCTAGGACATTCTGTGAGAGACAACGACACGGAGTATTACGGGTGGAAGTCTAGTTAGGAATATGTAAGCATGTATTCATCCTTCCTATTTAAGTTCCTTTTACTGAGAACATCATGGGTCAAATTCTGGTTAAGTATAAGTAAGCCATATTCAAGATAATGACTTCTAATAAATTCACAATAATATCATGGCTAAACTGAAAGCAAATGGTGAAATCAGGTCACAAAGAGTGCTTGACTGAGCCCTGATTTCTACAGCAACCTGCTTTATTTTTATTTATTTATTTATTTATTTATTTATTTATTTTTTATTTTTTGGAACCGGGGATTGAACTCAGGGACACTCGGCCACTGAGCCACATCCCCAGCCCTATTTTGTATTTTATTTAGAGACAGGGTCTCACTGAGTTGCTTAGGACCTCGCTAAGTTGCTGAGGCTGGCTTTGAATTTGTGATCCTCCTGCCTCAGCCTCCCAGGTACTGGGATTACAGGCGCCGCCACGCCCGGCTCAACCTGCTTTATTATTCCTACCTGATCTCCTTGCTGTAGGGGAAAGCTCATTGGAGGAGCAGGGCTTTCATATCTCCCTTTTGCAATACCAATGAAAGGGATCTGACTGTACTACCCCCAGATACATCACATTGGCATAAGGACTATTTTGAATTCAACACAGTTGAGAAACAGCAGAAACAGGAGGAGCTCCTGGCCCTTCTTCTGTCTGCCTAAAAGCAGGACATAACTTTCTTTTTGCAGGGAAGAGGGTATTTGAGATTGAACCCAGGAGCCCTTTACCACTAAGTTACATCCCCACGCCTTTTTTTTTTTTTCAATTTTTTTTTAATTTTTAATTTTGAGACAGGGTTTCACTAAATGGCTGAGGCTGGCCTGGAACTTGAGATCCTCCCACCTCAGCCTCCTAAGTAGCTGGATTACAGGCAAGCAGCTCCCATTCCTGGGATGGCATACTTCCCATTTGTAAAAGTGTCCCACTCCTCAATACCAGGAAAAAGAGATGACTCCAGGTAACTCTTATCACCAGAGACAACTTGAGTTGCAAAAGAAACCTTACTGAACAACCTATCTACCATACTTTTCCTAATGACCTTCCCACAATTTACCTGTTGTCTTTACCACATTTTTTTTTTCTAGTCACTGCTCCACAATTTATCACCCTTTGTTAAAATGGCATAGGTCTCAGGTCTAATCACTGCTTCAGGTTTTGGCCTCTTTTATTTTGCTTTTTGTTTTTGTTTTTGGAAGATGGAACCCCAGGGACACTTTACCACTAAACTATACCTCCATTCTTTTAATTTAATTTAATTTTATTTTATTTTATTTTATTTGGTACTGGGGATTGAACCCAAGAGCACTCAACCACTGAGCCACATCTACAGCCCTTTTTATTTTTTATTTTGAGGCAGGGTCTTGCTGAGTTGCGTAGGGCCTGGCTAAGTTGCTGAGGGTGGTCTTCAGGAGACTCGAAATCGTCCTGCCTCAGCCTCCCAAATAGGTGGATTTTCAGGTCTTTGCCACTGCACCCAGCTTGACTTCTTTTCTATGAAGCCTCTGCTCATAAAATAAAATCTGTATGCTTTGACTCCTGTTAATCTGTCTTTTGTCAATTTAGTTTGCGTGGGAACTAACAGTGAAAAGATTTTTCTTCCCTACATTCACATTCAGGCAATGATCAAGAAAAGTCATCTCTAGCTCCAGAACCATCATTTATAATTCTCCTGAAAGGATACATGGGAAATAGAAGGTGCTGTGGCTTGAATGTGTCCCCCAAAGGTCATGTGTTGGAAACTTAATCCCCCATTCAACAGTGTTTGGAGGTAGGGCCTAATGAGTCGTGATTAGGTCGTGAAGGCTCTGTCCTTACCAGAGGGTTAATGTCATTATCATAGGAGTCTTTGTGCTATTGTGAAAGTGGATTTAGCCAGGCACAGTAGGGCACACCTGTAATCCCAGCAACTCAGGAGGCTTAGGCAGGAGGATCATGAGTTCAAAGCCAGCCTCAGCAATTTAGCAAGGCCCTAAGCAACTCAGTGAGAGCCTGTCTCAAAATAAAACACAAAAAGGGTTGGAGATGTGGCTCAGTGGTTAAAGCACCCCTGGGTTCAATCCCTGTACCAAAAAAAAGTGGATTTTCTAAAAGTGAGTTTGGCATATAAAAATTTCTGGGACAGAAATTTTTTATGAAGGCAGTTCTAAGAGGAAAGTTCATTGTATTGAACTCATTTATTAAAAGAATAGAAAAGAACCAAATAAATAACCTAACATTACAAACAAAAGCCTAGGGGGAAAAAAAAAAAAGAACAAATCAACACCAAAAGCAGAAGACAGGAAATAATTAAAATCAGAGCTGAAATCAATGAAATTGAAACAAAAGAAACAATTTAAACAATTGACAAGGCAAACAGTTCTTTGAAAAACTAAACAAAATTGTTAAAACCCTTAGCCACACTAATTAAAAGAAAGAAAATTCAAATTACTAAAATTTGGGATGAAAAAGGAAATATCAAGACTAACACTACTGAAATACAGACAATAATCAGAAACTATTTTGAAAATTTATACTCAAATAAAATAGAAAATCTTGAAGTCATTGACAGATTTCTAGAGACATATGATCTACCCAGACTGATGGAGGAGGACATATACAGTTTAAACAGATCAATTTCAAGCAGTGAAATAGAAGATGCCATCAAAAGCCTACCAACCAAGAAAAACCCAGGACCAGATTCTCAACTAAGTTCTACAGGACTTTCGCAGAAGAAATGACACTAATATTCCTCAAATTATTCCATGAAATAAGAAAAAGGGAACCCTTCCAAACTCATTCCATGAAGCTAGTATCACCCTGATACCAAAAGCAGACAAGGACACATCAAAGAAAGGAAACTTCAGAACAATACCCCTGATGACCATAGATACAAAAATAATCAAAGAAATTCTGGCAAATCACATACAAAAACATAACAAAAAGATAGTGCACCAGGATCAAGTGGGGTTCTTCCCAGGGATACAAGGTTGGTTCAACATATGGAAATCAATAAACATAATTCATCATGTCAGTAGACTTAAAAGACAAGAATCACATGATCTCAATAGATGCAGAAAAAGCATTTGACAAAATACAGCACCCCTTCATGTTCACAACACTAGAAGAACTAAGGCTAGTAGGAACACACCTCAACATTGTAAAAGCTAAATATGCTAAACCCAAGCCAACATCATTCTAAATGGGAAAAAATTGAAAGCATTCCCTTTAAGTCAATAACAAGACAGGGATGCCCTC
Organism: Glaucomys volans; assembly: GCA_020662805.1. Classification (NCBI taxonomy): domain Eukaryota; kingdom Metazoa; phylum Chordata; class Mammalia; order Rodentia; family Sciuridae; genus Glaucomys; species Glaucomys volans. The sequence continues at coordinate 49,469 of JAJEJO010001243.1, forward strand.
TTTGACCACTTTCATTCAACGTCATCCTTGAAACTCTAGCCAGAGCAATTAGACAGAAGAAAGAAATTAAAGGGATATGAATAGGAAAAGAACTCAAACTATCCCTACTTGCCTACAACATGATTCTATATTTAGAAGACCCAAAAAAGTCCACCAAAAAGCTTCTAGAACTCATAAATGAATTCAGCAAAGTAGCAGGATATAAAATTAACACCCATAATTAAATCTGCTATGCAGATTTAATTCAATTCCTATTAAAATTCCAAATACATTCTTCATAGAAATAGAAAAAGCAATCATGAAATTCATTTGGAAAAATAAGAGACCCAGAATAGCCAAGGCAATCCTTAGCAAGAGAAATGAAGCAGGAGGCATCACAATACCAGACCTTAAATTATACCACAGAGCTATATTAACAAACACGGCATAGTATTGGCCCAAAACAGACATGTAGACCAATCACACAAAATAGAAAGCACAGAGACAGACCCACATAAATATGGTCATCTCATACTAGACAAAGGTGCCCAAAACATGTACCTTTTAAAGATAGCCTCTTTAACAAATGGTGCTGGGAAAACTGGAAATCCATATATAATAAAATGAAATTAAACCCCTATCTCTCACCCTGCACAAAACTCAACTCAAAGTGGATCAAGGACCAAGTAAAGACCAGAGACCCTGCACCTACTAAAAGAAAAAGTAGGACCAAATCTTCATCATGTAGGCTTAGGACCAGACTTCCTTAACAAGACTCCTAAAGTGCAAGAAGTAAAATTAAAAAATCAATAAATGGAATGGAATCAAACTAAAAAGTTTCTTCTCAGCAAAGGAAACAATCAAAAACACGAAGAGAGCCTACAGAATGGGAGAAAATCCTTGACCACTGCACCTCAGATAGAACACTAATCTCCAGGATATATAAAGAACTCAAAAAATGTAACACCAAAAACACAACTAACCCAATGAATAAATGGGCTAAGGAACTGAACAGGCACTTCACAAAAGAAGAAATATGATAGGTCAACAAATATATGAACAAATGTTCAACATCACTAGCAATTAGAGAAATTCAAATTAAAACTACACTGAGATTTCATCTCACTCTAATCAGAATGGCAATTATCAAGAATACAAGTAACAATAAATGTTGGCGAGGATGTGGGGGAAAGGATACACTCAAACATTGCTGATGGGACTGAAAATTGGTGTACCCACTACGGAAAGCAGTATGGAGATTCCTTAGAACACTTGGAAGGGAAACACCATTTGACCCAGTTATCCCACTCCTAGTGGGATACCCAAAGGACTCAAAATCAGCATATACAGTGATGCAGTCATATCAATGTTCATAACAGCTCAATTCACAATAGCTAAACTATGGAACCAACCTAAATGCCCTTCAACAGATGAATGAATAAAGAAACTGTGATATATATACACAATGGAATATTACTTGGCCATAAAAAAGAACCAAATTATGGCTTTTGCTGGTAAATCGAGGGAACTGGGGAATACCATGTAAGTGAAATAAGCCAATCCCAAAAAACCAACGACCAAATGTTTTCTCTGATCCACAGATGCTAATTTCACAATAAGGGGTGTGGTAGTTAGAGAAGAATAGAAGTACTTTGGATTAGACAAAGGAGAATGAAGGGAAGGGAAAGAGGATGGGGATAGGAAAAAGTAGACTGAATCAGACAGCACTATCCCATTGCACATATGATTATATGACCAATGTAATTCTACATTATGTACTACCAGAAGAATGAAAAGTTATACTCCATATATGTACGTCAAAATACATTCTATTATCATGTATAACTAATTAGAACAAATAAAAAGAATTTTAAAAAGTGAGTTTGGCTCTTTTGCTTACTCTCTCTTGCCCCTTCTTTCATCCATCATGAAGCAATGTAGTACAAAGACCCTTACCAGATGCCAGCACGATGCTCTTGGACCACGAATTGCATAAGCTTCTTTTCTCTATAAATTACCCAGTCTGTGGTATTATGTTACTGCAACACAAAACAGACTTAAGACAGGAAGCCCATCTTCTCTCCAAAGCATTTCCCTCCAAATTACTGGTTATCAATAGGAAAATGCTTGAAAGCTTACTATCTTCTATGAACATCTTAGTATACCAATATCCACTTAGAAATCATTCTTTTACAGCTACCATATGTTAGGTGCTGAAGATACAAAAATGAATGAAATTGGGTGGACTTTCTAAAAGCTTCATTTAGCCCCTGAGTCATCAGATCCCAGTGGTGATGTGAGGAAAAGGAAAAGTAGGACGCTGGGGAGGTGGAGGATGCCAGTCCAACGTGGCCCTGCAAGGCAGAGTCGGCTCTCGTCATCCAGGGTAGCAGGCCTGGGAGAAGGGGCATCTTTTTTTTTTTTTTTTTTTTTTTAAATATGCAGGACCACACTGCATGATCTTTTTGTTGTTGTTGTCGATGGACCTTTATTTTATTTATTGATTGATTGATAGATATGTGGTGCTGAGAATCGAACCCAGTACCTCATGCATGCTAGGCAAGCACTCTAGCAAGCACTCTACCACTGAGCCACAACCCCAGCCCACCATCTTGAAGGAGAAAACTCTGCAGGCTTTGAAGGCAGGGAAATATCAAAGGGCTGGGAATTGCAGAAAATTATCTTCATTCTTATAAAATGTAGCCTAGGGCTGGTCTTGGAAGTACTGCCTCTTAGTTTGGGCCTTTAACAAAACAGAGTTGGACGTGGTGGCGCACCCTGGGATCCCAGCAACTCTGGAGATTGAGGCAGGAGGAGGGCAAATTCAAGGTCAACCTGGGCAACTTAGTGAACCCTGTCTCAATATTCAAAAATAAAAAGAGATGGGAGGGGAGCCGGGCATGGTGGCGCACGCCTGTAATCCCAGCACTTGGGAGGCTGAGTCAGGAGGATTTCGAGTTCAAAGCCAGCCTCAGCAACTTAGCGAGGCCCTAAGCAACTCAATGAGACCCTGTCTCTAAATAAAATACAAAATAGGGCTGGGGATGTGGCTCAGTGGCTGAGTGTCCCTGAGTTCAATCCCTGGTTCCAAAAAAGGAAAAAAAAAAAAAAAAAAAGGGTTGGGGATGTAGCTCAGTGGGAGAGCACAAGGACTGAGCTTTCAGTAACACCAGTGCCCAGTAAACAAGACAGAGGTAGCTGAAATTTGTCTCTGGCAGGCAGTCTCTGTTTTCCTTCAGGGTGATTCTATTTCCTTTGGAATTGCTAGATTTACTTCCACCTCCCCCACCCCGCTTCTTGTCACATGTGAACTTTTCATTCCTGCTGATGTTTTTAGTTGATAGCAAAAACTTAAGGAAGACTTCAAGGATAAGGGCTTCAAGTGAATCCCCAGCTAGTAATATTTACATTTTGATACAGGACTCTGGGAAGCTCTTCAATGGTTCAAATGCTATTCCCAAAACTGCACATTCTCAAGCCAGCTTCTGTGTAGGAGATACAGCTCAGCGCAGAGCATTTGCCTCGTATGCACAAGGCCCTGGGTTTCATTCCCAACACCACAAAAAACGAAAAACAGGCTCAAACAAACCTCCAAGGTTAATGTACAAGATTATACTTTACTATCTCCATCCTAGACCTTTGCTATAGTTTAGTGTCTGCCACAGGTTCACGTGTTGGAGTTTGGTCCTCAGTGGTATGTTGGGAAGTAGCCAGACCTTTTGAGAAGGGGAACCGAATACAGAGCCCTCATGATCTTGTTTCCCCTCTTAGAGGTTCCTTCCAACATTGCATCAGGGTTAAACTTCCAACACATTTGGATATATATAAATATAAATATATAAATATATATATATATACACATATATATATATTCTGTGTGTGTGTTTGTGTGTGTGTGAGAGAGAGAGAGAGAGAGAGAGAGAGAGAGATAGAGAATGAGAGCGAGAGAGAATGCATGTGCTGGGAATCAAACCCAGGGCCTTGAACACACCAGGCAGCAATTCTACCACTGAGCCTCATCCTCAGCATTAACATTAAATATAAATAAGTGGAGAGGGAAATAATGTATGAAGTAGTTTTGAGAATACTGACTAATTTAATGCTAGAAGAGTAGTAAGGGCAAAGAAAGACTTTCTCCCTTTTGAAAACTAGGAAAGAAACTTTCCATTTCTGCCGTTTTTCCTTCAGGATTTCTTTCTCTGTCCTTTTCAAAAGGATATAAATCTTTTTAATGCCCAAATAAGCCTCTGGTCAGTCTCACAACTCAGGAATGTTTCCCCAAGGACCTGGGAGCCATCTCTTTGAAATGTAATCATTAAGAAAGATAAGTCTTCACCCCTACCCCACCCTTCTCT
>JAJEJO010001243.1:58802-88073 GCA_020662805.1 Glaucomys volans
CTAAATTGTCCAAGCTGGCCTTGAACTTGTGATCCATCTGCCTCAGCCTCCCAAATTGCTGGGATTATAGATGTGCATAGATGGTGCAAGCACCATTGCACCCAGCTTCTTGGATTTTTTTCTTTTTTTTTTTTTTTGTGGTGCTGGGGATTGTACCCAGGGCCTGGTGCATGCAAGGCAAGCACTCTACCAACTGAGATACATATTCCCAGCCCTGATTCTTTTTGAATAAGAATATTTTCATGTTTTTTGGACTTTTGTATTTATTTATTTATTTATTTATTTATTTATTTATTTTTGCGGTGCTGGGGATTGAACCCAGGGCCTTGTGCTTGCAAGGCAAGCACTTTACCAACTGAGCTATATCCCCAGCCCCTTTTGTATTTATTTTGAGACATGCATTTGACTTCTGCTCTTCTCTGTGATTGATTTATCTGTTTCTTATTCATTTGTAGGATTCTTGATACAGAACATTACTGTTGTTTGCTTTGTGCTTTTGGCTCTGTTTATGAGAATCATTAGCACCTCTGAATTTGGACATGTTTTCATCTCCATAATTTTGCAATCTGCTTCTGGTTTCTATTCAGCTCTGTCCTGTGCTCTGGTTTTCTGACCTTCCTTAGGTCTGTTTGGGGCACTCGGTGTGAATTTCTACTTTGTTGTTGTTGTTAGTGTTGGTGACTGAAGTCAGGGGTGCTCTACCACTGAGCTACATTATCAGCTTTTTGTTTTTTATTTTGAGAAAAAGTCTTGCTAAGTTTCCCAGGCCAGCCTCAAATTTGCCATCCTTCTCCCTTGGCCTCCCAAATTGGTGGGATTATAGGTATACTGTGCCCAGTATATACTTTTTTCTTTTTTTTTTTAACCTAGGTCCTCCAACGAGTACTCTTCTCTGAACTATACCCCCATCCCAAGACAAATAAAAATCTTACCTGAAAAATACCGTGACGAAGATTAGACTAGAGAAATGCAGAAAAACCATTCATTTATTAATTTAATATGTTTTGAGAGTCAGCTCAAAAAAGACACTGAGCCGGGCATGGTGGTGCACGCCTGTAATCCAAGCGACTTGGGAGGCTGAGTCAGGAGGATTGCAAGTTCAAAGCCAGCCTCAGCAATTTAGCGAGGCCCTTAGCAAGTCAGTGAGACCCTGTCTCTAAATAAAATACAAAATAGGGCTGGGGATGTGGCTCAGTGGTCAAGTGTCCCTGAATTCAATCCCTGGTTCAAAAAAAAAGACACTGAGGAATTAAGAAACTACTTTCCCAAATGCCAGCTCCAGAATCATACTACCTCAACAATAATCTGGGGAACTGGGATTCGGAAGCCGAAGGTCCCATGAACACCCCACCTTAGCTCTGATTTAGGGCATTCCAAAACTGCCTCCAGAACCTAAATAGAACCTGGGGCCTCATTCAAGGAATAAAATAGATGAAGATTTTATGGATCTTACTTCATAATGAAGGAGCAAGGCAGACACTAAATAGAAACAAAAAAGTTTGTACCTGTAAGTGCAAAAAGGAAAAAACAGGAGGCAGACCTCAACGGATTCAGAGAAGCTTTTATTCCTTCTCAGAGTCGGGCGTCATTTGGGTCCACTTTCCTGATGGAAAATGTCCGTCAGTTACAGGGGGGATCCTGATTTTATAGGGTAGGAGGAGGAGGATGTAATCATTGTGTACATGCAGTTTTGACCATCAGGGGCCAGCTGTACAGGTTAAAATTAGATGCTGAGGGATGAGTGTTCAAATCTTGCCCAATGTCATTCAGGATTAGGTTGACCTTGGGAAGGTCAAGGTTTAGGGTCTAGCATTCCATATCCACCCTTTTCCCCAGGGCCCATTGTTATCAGGAATGCACTGGGAGAGGTTGAATGGTTGATCAGTCTCCTTTCCCGTTTCTCATGCCACACCGTCCCTTCATTTTTCTTGGGGAGTTATTTTATAGGAATATTATTTTCCATAACCCTTCAGTACCCACTTGTTAAGTCTCGCCATTACAATGTACTACAGACTGGGTAGCTTAAACAGAAACATAGTGTCTCCCAGATTTGGAGGGTACAAATCCAAAATCAAGGTTATAACAGGGCCGGTTTCTTCTGAGGAGTGTGAGGGAAGGATCTGGTTTAGGCTGTCTCCTTGACTTTTGGATGACTGTCTTCTCTCCCTAAAGCTCTTATATTAAATTCTCTCTGTGAGTACATGTGTACAAATTTCAAATCCCCTGCTTGTGTTTTTCACTACTGGGGATTGAACCCACGGGTGCCTTACCACTGAGCTACATCCCCAGTCCACTTTTTATTTTTTGAGACAGGGACTTGCTAAATTGCTGGTAGACTTGCTAAATTGCTGAAGCTGGCCTCTAATTTGCAATCCTCCTGCCTTGGCCACCAGAGTCACTGGAATTACAGGCATGCGGCACCACGCCCAGCAAATATCCCCTTTTTTTTTTTTTTTTTTTGTTACTGGGGATTGAACCCAGGGGCACTTAACCACTGAGCCACATCCCCAGCCCTTTTAAAAATATTTTTATTAGAGTCAGGGTCTCACTGAGTTGCTTAGCACCTCGCTAATTGCTGAGACTTTGAACTCAAGATCCTCCTGCCTCAGTCTCAAGCCATTGGGATTCCAGGTCTGCTCCACTGCACCCAGCAGTTCTTCCTCTTTTGATAAGGCTCCACTGTGTTGGGTTCAGGCATCCTCTGTGAACTTGTTTTAATTGTATTGTATGTAAAGATTCTATCTCAAAATAAGATCACATTCTGAGGTATTTGGAATATAGGGTGTAACAGAAGGAAATATATGTAGGTTAAGGCCCCTTGGTGGGCTGAAATGCTAAATTGAGGAATCTGTGCCTGACTTTGTAGTGAACCACTAACAATTTATGATATATGTAAGTAACATGATCAGAAAAAATATCAGGAAGACGAAACCGATAGAATGTCTGGAATGAATTGGTTGTAGGACCCCTAAGAGACCAAAGGCTTTTTCTAAAAGGCTATTTAGCTGAGGGTGTAGCTCAGTGGGAGAGCACTTGACTACAGGCACAGCAGGAACCCTAGTTTCTATCCCTGAACAACAGCAAACTGTGGTAATCATTTGAGTTAGAGCAGTAGTTCTCAACTGGGGATCATTTTGCTCCTCAGGGGACAATGGTAATGTCTGGAGACATACTTGATTTTCACAACAGTGGAGGTGCCACTAAATAGTGGGTATGGGTCAGGGATGCTGCTTAATATTCTCCAGTGCACAGGACAGCACCCCCTCTCCAAAGGATTATTCTGCCCCAAATGTCAGTGTATCTAATTTAGCAACCTTGGGTTAGAGATAATTAGGATAAATAACAAGCCGGCACCTTGGCGCAGGCCTGTAATCCCAGCAGCCGGGAGGCTGTCAGGAGGATTGAGAGTTCGAAGCCAGCCTCAACAACTTCAGAGGCCCTAAGCAACTCAGCAAGATCCTGTCTCTAAATAAAATAAAAACGGGCTGGGTGTGGTGGCGCACGCGACTCGGGAGGCTGAGTCAGGAGGATCGCGAGTCAAAGCCAGCCTCAGTAACTTAGCGAGGCCCTAAGCAACTCAGTGAGACCCTGTCTCTAAATAAAATACAAAATAGGGCTGGGGATGTGGCTCAGTGGCCAAGTGTCCCTGAGTTCAATCCCTGGTTCAAAAAAATAAAATTAAATTAAATTAAAATGGTCTGGGCATGTGGCTCAGTGGTTAAACACCCCTGGGTTTCAATCCTCAGTACCAAAAATAAAAAAATAAAGAAGGAGAAGGAGAAATAACAAGGGAGAGAATTGGCAGACCTGAGTGCCACTGTGTCAGAACTGTGAAAACCTACAGGCAGAGGAGAACTCAGGAGTCAAACAGCCATTCGGAGGGGGAGAGCAGATGCTTGGGAAGTTAGTGGTGTCAGGAGCAAAAGCAGAAGTCAGAGGGGGAGGGAGGAATTCATTCTGAGTGTGAGATGTCAATTGGATGCCTTAGTGCAGTTCCAGAGGCAGCTGAAAAAGTGTTCCTGTGGAAACTCAAAGAGAAATACACCAGAAGACATTTCATGGGTAAAGAAAGGGGAGCAGATGAGAATGCAGGAAGAGCAAACAGGGAAGCAGCCTGAGAACAGAATTTTAAAGACTGGGAGAGATATGCAAAAGTCTATTTAGAAAGTCATAAATTATATTCCAGAATATTTCTCCCCTTTAGCAGTTAATTTCTACTCACAAATCCATCCCATTAATTAGACTACCTGGAAGTGAGTCTTTTCTAACTGTCCTAAACTCTTACTTAAATCCATGTCAAAGAGCCTCTTGTTTTCTTGTTTTCAAAGCATTGTTTTATTAAATCCTCAAATCCTCTTACAAATCCCAAACATGTTCCCCAAGCTTGGTTCCAGAGAACAGTGTTTCTAAACATTCTTTTTCTTTCATTCTGTGGCTGTCTTCAGCATGTAAGAATTATTTAGAAATCATTGTCAAGGTCAGCCCTCTGCAAAATCAGGAAGTAGGTTATTTGATTTCAGAGCATCTTAAGCCTGCGGCATTTCTCCTCTCTGTGGAGGAAAGGAGCGAGGGCAGGGCAGTTTTTATCTCGGCTCCATCACTAGCAAGCTGTGTGACCTTTGGTAATTTTCTCTTTCATTTTAAAAAATTTTTATTGGATTTGGGCTGAGGGTTTAGCTCAGTGGTAGAGTGCTTGCCTAACATGTGTGAGGCCCTGGGTTCCATCTCTCGCAGCACACCCACAAACTGTATTATGCCACACCTACAAAAAAACCACTTGAGTTCTGTCATAGACTAACATGCACATTTAACCTGGTGCTTGCCCACAGACCTATTGCAGAATCATTGACAATCTACACATGCAGTGTAACTACCTAGGCACGATTCAGAAGCATTTGAGTTTTTTGAAAAATTTCTAAAGTTTTTTTCCTTTTTTTTTCCTTTGGTTTTGTTGTTGTTTGTTTGTTTGTTTGTGGTACTGTAGATAAACTCAGGGCCTGTGCATGCCAAGCAAGTGCTCTATAACTGAGCTACATCCTCAGCCCCAATGTTTTCTAAAGTCTTTATTTTGAAAAATATAAAACCTTATATAAATTTGAAAAAAATAATACAATGAACCACAGACCCTTCACCTAGACTTACCTGTTGTTTTAGTCAGCTTTTTTGCTGCTGTGACTAAAAGACCTAACAAGAACAATTTTAAGAAGGAAAAGTTTATTTGGGTGCTCATGGTCTCAGAGGTCTCAGTCCATAGACAGCTAGCTGCATTCCTTGGGGCTTGAGATGAGGCAGAACATCATGGAGAAAGAGGGTGGTGGAGAAAGCAGCTCACGTGATGATCAGGAAGCAGAGAGAGACTGAGCTCAGCTCATCAAGTATATACCCCAAAGCCACACCCCAGTGCCCACCTTCTCCAGTCAGCCACACCCTACCTGTCTTCAGTTACCTGATTGGGTTAAGGCTCTCATAACCCAATCATTACTCCTCTAAATCTTCTTGCATTGTCTCACACATGAGCTTTTTGGAGACACCTTATATCCAAACCATAACACCTGTCATTAATTCTACAACATTTGTTTCCTGTCTGCATTTACTAAATTACTTAAATAGTAAATTACAGGTATCATCAACGTTTATCTTAAAATATTTAAATGTCTCACCTAAGGAACACAGACATTCCACTATATAACCAAATATTAACATCTCACACAAGAAATTTAACATTGAGAAAATAGTATCTAATATGTATTCAAATTTTTATATTGTTCCTCAAATGACCTTTAAAACTGTTTTCCTTCCCTCCAATGTAGGTTTTAATCAAAGTTCATGTCTTTCTAATCTTTCAGTTAGATAAGTCTCCCCACCCTTATTTTTTGTTTTTGACAACACTAATCCTTTGGAAGCTTACATTGCATTGTAGAATGTCCCACTGTCTAGATCTGTCAGATTGTTTCTCTCCGATTACTTTCAGGTTAAATACTTACACACACTGAACAGATGAAAATCTTGAAGGAGGTTTTTATGAGCTAGGCTGAAAGTCCTGCCTATCACTTAGGCCCACATTCCAAATGCCAAAACCATGCCTTATCTGTCCGGCAAGCTAGGAAATAAGGTCTGGGAACAAAGTGACACAGCCTTGCTGAGCAGCCAATCATTCTCTCCCACAGAGGCTGTAAGAGGTCTGATAAAGCCCACATGGGGCCACCTGTTCACGCCCTGAGTGCCCTGAGTGACTCAATGCTAGTGAAGCCACAGTCACTCAACACCCGCAACCTCAGGTTCTCTGTTGTCTTTGGCTGCTTTGGTCTCACTGTGCAAACTTTCCCTTGTGCTGAATGTACGTTGATGAGTGCTGCGGTTCACAGTGGCCCACACTCCTCTGCAGGATAACTTAGCAGTGTTCTTAGGGCTTGAGGTGCAGTTCAGCGGCAGAACGCTTGCCTAGCATGTGGGACACCTGGGTTTGATTCCTAACACTACCAAAAAAAAAAAAAAAAAAAGGAAGGAAGGAAAAAGAAGCATCCCCACATTCCCACTACTTCTGTAATGCTCCTTTGGAAATGTTACAGCTTGTTGAAGAAGGTGATCTCAGCGAGGTGCAAGTATGAAAGTAACCTTATTCATCACCAGCAGTTTCAGTTAAACCTCCCTGCTCATGTGAAAACTCAGACCCCATATCCAGTTACTCCCAGATAACCAAAAGTCCCCTGGATTCTTTCAAATAAGGAGGGCTGTAGTCCAGATTTCCTGAAACAAATGGACCTTGGGGGAAAGTGATACAGGTTTGATGAGTAGCCAAAAAGTTGCAAGAGGTCTGGTAAACTCTCACTTGGAGTTTCACCTGCAATGTTCTTGTTTTTGTTTCGAAGCTGGGGCTCCAACCCCAGGCTGGCGTCACACATGTTAGGCAAGTGGCTACCACTGAACTACATCCCCAGCCCCTTCACCTGCAAGGTTCTAAAAAAGTTTTTAAATGCCTTATTGACTGGTGTGTTTAAAGGAAAACTACTGAGGCCTAAAATGAAGTGAAAACGGGAATCCTAGGAGGAAAAATGAGCACCGAAGACGGCGTAGCCCTAAGCTTTCTGAAGATCTCTTGGCAACCTTCATTTTCTACTTCAAAGGGTACACAAAGTTTGGGGAACAGGAAACAATACCTAGGACCTACTCAAGTAGAAAGTGTAGTAGAGGAGCCCTATAAAGTTGGAGCCTCCCCCTCCACTGCCAAAGATCCAAAGAGAAATAAACTTATCACTCAGAATTGGACAGCAAGAAAATTTTCTGTCTTGACCTTGAACCTGAGTAAGGAGAATGAAATGAAAAAATCTCCCCTGAGCATTTGTTACTAAAAACTGACCTCCAGGTGGATAGTCACTGCAAAAGCATGTTCCCAGTGAGGTTTGAAGCCTCAAATGATCATGTAATTCAAAGTAGTCCCAGGTTGGTAGTTCCCCTAGGCAATAGGCAAGAGGACTGCAGTTTCAACCTGGACCTCAAAGAAACCCCACAGATAAAATGCCAAAGCCAGTGATTCAACTCACAGTAAAAGAAAAACTAACACCATACGGAAATAAGGCACTCAGGGCAAGAACTAGCAGAAACAAAACAGTGGATCAGATCTTCAAAGGTTTCAGATACTGCAATTGTCAGACCCAAATATAAAATTAATTTGTTTAGGGCTGGAGATATAGCTCAGCAGTAGAGCTCCATACTAGCCATGCAAAGCCTGGGTTTGATCTCCAGCACCTCAAAAACAAACAAAAAATTCCACACTGCATTATCTATATGTGTGTGTGTACATGTGTGCATGAGCATTATTGGGAATTGAACCCAGAGTCGCCATGTTTATTAGGCAAGCACTCTGCCACCGAGCTATACCCACAGCCTTTTTGTTTGTTTGTTTTTTAAATTTTGAGACAGGGTCTTACTAAATTGCCTGGGTTGGCCAGGAACTTGCTATCCTCCTACCTCAGCCTCCCGGGTAGCTGGGATTACAGGTGTGTGCCACCACACTTCTCTATATTTAATATACTCAGAGAAATAAAATACAGGTTTGAAAATGTGAGCAATGAACAAAAGACTATAAAGAAGGTTTAAAATATAATAAACAAACATAATTTCTAGAGATCAAAACATTTGTAATAATCAGAATTGAAAACTCAATAGATAGATCAAGCGTCATTAACAGAAACAGCTGAGGAGAGATTTTGTAGAAGGGTCCAATCCAGGCTTATAATTACATTACTCCAGTCTTGTAGAAATTCCAAATGCGGGCAAAGCTAAGCCTTCTCCTTCCCAGGCAGGCCTGCTTCAGGCCTTAGAGCCTGAACTGGGGGAGAAGGCCTCCCTCCTGGGGCACTCCTCCCCCTCGGCCTCCCACTAGGCCTCCTGCTTGCTGATAGCTGTTTCTGACCTCTCCACCCTGTGCCAGGGGAAAGGAGGATTAGGGGAAAAGAGAAACTGTCTTGTATGTCTGGTACTGCGTCATCTGGCATCAGTGCCCTCTGGGTATGGAAAATGTCCAAAGCTGATTTTTTTTCCCTCTCTCTCTCTACATTTTTTCTCCTACATTCTTCTTCTCCCTCATACTCTGACTGCAGCTGCTCATATAGACAATACCTCTGCTTGTCAGCTTTTTATGATTCTTACCCCGGCTTCTGGTGCTTCTTTTCAGATGATTTTAGGCCAGCACTTTGTGTGGACTCTACTTTGTTCCCTGGGACATAGTCTCCTTTGCTCACTGTAAGTGAAAGTTCATTGGTACCCAACATGACTGACTGCCCACACCAGAAACTTCTGCCATATTCCCAGTCTTCACACTAGGACAGAATCAGACCCTAGTCCTTCCTAATTTAGCTCCAGAGGGCAAATTCTGGAGGGTCCTGGCTTTCCTTCCCCATGTGAGTGTTGAGAGGAGAAATAAAGCACTTTCTGAAGGGTTATGGAAAATAATATTCCTATAAAATAACTCCCCAAGAAAAATGAAGGGATGGTGTGGCTTGAGAAGTGGGAAAGGAGATTGATCAACCATTAAACCTCTCCCAGTGCATTCCTGATAAAAATGGGCCCTGGGGAAAAGGGTGGATATGGAATGCTGGGCCCTAAACCTTGACCTTCCCAAGGTCAACCTAATCCTGAATGACATTGGGCAAGATTTGAACACTCATCCTTCAGCATCTAATTTTAACCTGTACAGCTGGTCCCTGATGGTCAAAACTGCACATACACAATGATTACATCCTCCTCCTCCTCCCCTATAAAATCAGGATCCCTCCTTTAACTGAGGGCCATTTTCCATCAGGAAAGTGGACCTGAATGACGCCCGACTCTGAGAAGGAATAAAGGCTTCTCTGAATCCGTTGAGGTCTGCCTCCCGTTTTTTTCCTTTTTGCACTTACACTTTCCAGAGAAATCCTCACTCAGTCTTTTCTACTGCAACCTCCTTGTACTTCAAGGTCAATGTTGGGGTTTTGTTTTTTTACAGTATTGGGGATTGAACCCAGGCCTTTGAGCATGCTAAGTAAACACTTTAGCACTGAACTATATCCCCAGTCCCAATTTGGGGTTTCTGAAAGCCAGAAGTGTTTACATGCTCTTAGCAGGGCCAGAATGATTGAGAATACCTGTTGCATTGGTTTCAAATATGTTTGTTTGTTTGTTTGTTTGTTTGTTGGTACCAGGGATTGAACCTAGGGGCACTTTATCACTGAGCCACATCCCAGCCCTTTTGAATTTTTATTTTGACACAGGGTCTCGCTAAATTGCTGAGGTTGGTCTCCAATTTGTGATTCCCCTACCTCAGTCCCCAGAATTGCTGGAATCACAGATTTGTGCCACTGTTTCCGAATTGGTTTCAGTTTTTGAGGTATGGCCAAAACAAAGTAGTGCCATCTGAGTATCTTGTTTTATTGGATTTTATCCTAAATAATTGAAATAATTGTCTTTATAAGAAGCAGAAAGAGCTGACATGGAGGCACACACCTGTAATCCCAGCAACTGGAGAGGCCGAGGCAGGTGAATTGCGAGTTTGAGGCCTGCCTCAGCAATTGGTGATATCCTTAGCAATTTAGCAGACCCTGTCTCAAAAGAAAAAAATAAAAAGGGCAGGGATGTTGCTCAGTGGCTAAGTCCTTCTGGGTTCAATTTCTAGTACAAAAAAAAGAGAAAGCAGTAGCAGTAGCAGCAGCACTGAGCCAAAGCAGAAAGTCCAGGGTAATGCAAACGCTTGTAATCCCAGCCCCTTGGGAGGCTGAAGCAAATTCCAGGTCAGCCTAGGAAGCTCAGTGAGACCTTCAGGGACTTAGCAAGATCCTATCTCAAAAATAAAATTAAATTAAAAGAACTGGGGCTGTAACTCAGTGGCAGAGAGCTTGCCTTGTGAGAGGCACTGGGTTCCATCCTTAGCACCACATAAAAATAAACAAATGAAATAAAGGCATTCTGTCCATCTACAACTACAAACCAAACCAAACCAAACCAAAAAAACTGGGATGTAGCTTCAAGGTAGAGCATCCCTAGGTTTGATCCCTAATACCGAGTCCTCCCCCAGAAAGAAGCAGAAAAATGCAAATAAGGTATTACAGTTTCTTTCACATCAAAAATTCAAGGCTGAAAATGGAAAATGTAAACCACAAAGAGAAAGAAGATACAATGCATATTATAAAGGGCTTATGTTCAGAATACATGGGAATTCCTACAAACCAATAGAAAAAATGGCCAAAATCTTGAACAGGCTTCTCATAAGAGGAGATACTCAAATGACAAACAAAATTAAAATTGGAGCATGCCTGTAATCCCAGCAGTTTGGGAGGCTGAGGCAGGAGGATCAAGGGTTCAAAGCTAGCCTCAGCAAATTAGTGAGGCCCTAAGCAGCTTGGTGAGGCCTTGTCTCTAAATAAAATACAAAAAAAGGGCTGGGGATGTGGCTCAGTGGTCGAGTGCCCCTGAGTTCAATCCCCAGTACCAAAAAAGAAAAAAATAAAATTGGGCTCAATGATAGAGCACTTGCCCAGCAGGTGCAAAGCCCTGGGTTCTATTCCCAGCACAACAAAAAATAAAATAAAATAGTGTTCAGTTGAAGTTCACTAGTTATCAGGGGAAAGCAAATTAAAACCACAATAGAACATCTATTACATACTCATCAGAATGGCTAAAAATTATAAACAGAAAGCACCAAATGCTGATGAAATTATGGAGCAGCTGAAGTTTTCGATATCAGTGGGGTCAAGAAGTGTAATTGGTAAACGCATGTTGGAAAACTGCCTAGCAGTAGCCATTACATTTGAACTTCTGTGCTGGGAGCACGTCAGTGGTAGAACACTTGCCTAACATGCGCAAGGCCCTGGGTTCCATCCCCAGCACTGTGAAAACAACCAAGATACAACAAAACAAAACAAAACAAAACAAAACAAAAAATCCCCTGAACTTTTGACCCAGCAGTTTCATTCCTGGGTATTTTTTCGGTGGAGTGTATATGTGGTACACTGAAAGATATATTCATGAATTCTCATAGAAATATCATTCACTGTAGCCCCAAACGGAATATAATCCAAATGTCTGTACATAACAGCATGGAGACACAAATTGTGGAATATTCATAAAAGGAATGCTGTGCATAAAGAGAAACGAAAGTACTACTGTTATGCACAACAACGGGGATGAATCTCACATGAGTAAAAGAACTTGAACACAACACGTCCACTTTACATGATGCCAGCATAAAGTTTGAAAATAGGGGACTGGAGATGTAATTCAGTGGTAAAGCACTTGCCTAGCATTGGAGAGACCTTGGGTTCAATCTCAGGCACTGGGGGAAAAAAAAGTTTGAAAATAGGCAAATCTATGGTATTAAAAGTTAAGAAAGTACTTTCCTTTGGGTGAGAGTTAGGGAATGACACTAAATAAATCACTGGATCTCTTTTGGCCTCAGTTTCTTCATCTATGAAATAGAAATAATGTCATAATACTTCCTTAGAGAATTATGATGAAGGTCATATGAGGGAATATGTATAAATATACTTTGAAAACTGTAACAAATATCCATTATAATAATAAATATACTAAATGGTAAAAATTCCAAAGCCGATTTTCTTTTATAAAATTGTTCTCTTTCAAGAAATTGTCGACCCTCCAACTGAGAAGCAGGAAATGGAGAACTCCCATACTATTTAATCCTAGTGAGTCATCAACAGATGTACTGTATAGCCACATAGGCATGAGTCTACAAGACAAATTTAGAAACTTTTCATGACAATGAAATATTGGCATCTTAATATAACTGATTATTTCAATGGACAAGTATAGGTAGGCTCTCTTACTTTTAATCTGGATGTCTCAGTTACAAACTATTTTGGTTGCAAATAGAAACCAACTCCAGTTAAATTAAGCAAAAAAGAATGTGGAGCTATCTCTCAGAACTCAAGGGCAGTAAATGGCTGGGCTTCTGGAACCAGAAACTACTCAGTGGTGAAGAACCAGAGTGTGCTTCGTTCTCATTCTTCTCTCAGAATGTCTGCTTCATTCTTCTCTTACAACAGATTGGCTCTCTCTCCTTCCCTGGGCACAGCATGGGGAACCTGGCCCTGAAACAGTTCTGAGTTTTGACAGCTTTTCCTCTCAAAAGACCAGTCCAGCCTGCTGGGCATTTTCTTGGCCTAAAATCAAATTTCCCAGTTTGGACTTGCTTGGGAAGAATGACCACCCTGGCCCTGTAAAATGTCCAGAAAAACAGTGTCATTTAGTACCAACGTGTCTGTTGGAGGCATATCCCACTGGGTAAGTAGCAAATTTCTTAGAGAAAGTGGGTTCTGAGTAGGGAAAACGCCCATATAAGCTTGTATTAAAATTTTCTGAATTTCCATGTCATGTTTTTTTTGTTTGTTTGTTGTTGTTGTTGTTGTTGTTGTTTTAAACGGGTCTTTATTGCCCAGATTGGCCTGAACTCCTGGGCTCAGGAGGAGCCCTGAACTCCTGCCTCAGCCTCTGCCGTAGTTGGGTCCACAGGCACATGATGCCTCACCTGACTTATTCCTACAGATTTTTTGGTGGTGCTGGGGATGGAACCCAAGGCCTCACGCATGCAAGGCAAGCACTCTACCACTGAGCCACATCCCCAGTTCTTCCTATAGTTTTTTTTTTCCTCTCTCTTTTTATGAGAGGGGGTGTGAAGGGTCGGGGCCATACCTGCTCTGGCTTTACAACCACGAGTCCCTCAACTCTTTTATTTATAGACAGATGGGTAAAAGGGGCAAGGACCAGGAGGAGCTTCTTCTTTGATGGACAGAATAGGGTGGAATTAGGGGAGTCATCCTCTTAATCCAGGAGGCAGGAAACCACTCCCAGGCAGCACCACTCGCCTCCTGGCAGTCCCTAGATGCCAGGCTCTGCGTTACATGGCTCCCTGTAGATTTTTGACTGCATTGTAGCATCAGTCAAGTTGCTTTGCCTTCTGTGTCTTTTCTTTGAGAGTTGTTCATACAATCCTGCTCAGAATCTATGTCAAACCACATGATCCTTGATGTCCAGGTGACAGCTGATTGGGTCAGGGATTAATACCTAACCCATTAGAGTTCTATCATGTTTCTTCTGCCAGAAATTTGGAAATGAGATGTGAAGGCTGGGTCAGTTACCTGTGGGGTCCTAGGCCATGGAAGGGTGATGCTGGAGTAGCTACACAGACAAGGGAAACTTACCTACGTCTACACAGTGAGATAGAAGCAGAACAGAGAAATGGAGAAAAGAGAGACCATGCCACCTTTTAGAAAAAGACAGTGACTGGTTTCTGACGTTCCAATGCCTTGTGTCATCCCCATGCAGTCTTAATTACCAATCTGCATTTGGGTTCCATGAAGTCCTCCTGCTTGCCTATTATAGATGGCTAACTAGCTAAGCCTGATTAAGAAGATTTACGTTCACTGTAACCAGTTTAAAACTTCATTCACTGCAACGAAGTTTAAAACCGCAGTGCCCAGTGAGAGTCCTTTCTACTCCATATAGACATGAAATCATTTGCTTTAAGTTCTGATCACCATTGTACAAAATCAGTTGCTCCTTTTGGACTTTGTGGTAAATAATCAACAAGACCTGACAGTGCTCACAATGTTTAGCAGGAAAACAATAAAGAAAAATGACGTATAGTCCTAACCTCTAGGATTACCATCTAGTTGAGAAGAGAATACAAAACATGCCTAAAACAATTAGATGCTAGCATAAAACGGTGTATAATTAAGCGTTAAATTGCTTAGCACAGGAAGATCACTCTAGTTTGGGACAGACAGAGCAACATCCTTGAGGCTGCAAATGGCCCTCATGAGAGAGAAGGGGGATTCCACAGTGAGCAAACCAGCAGTCTGGAGAAAAAGACTTGGGTTGCTAATTAGTAGGAAGTTTGCTTCAAAATGGTTCTCTTCTTTCTTTTTTTCTTTTTAATTTTTACAGACTTCATTTTGATTCATTGTACACATATGGGGTTCAAATTTTCATTTCTACGGTTGTGCATGATGTACATTCATACCGTTCTTGTTAATCACAGGTACATAGGGTAATGTCTGTCTCATTGATTCTCTTATTTCTGATTACTATTCTAGTTGATGTTGAGTTCTGTTGTAATGATGGGAAATAATAAAAACACACTGCTAATTGAAGTTATTCTCTTTGATCTTCTAGCATTTCCAGTGCAGTCTACTTTCAGCTTGATGTTGGGAGATTAGGGTTCCCTGGGGCCAATCAGCTATTAGTTCTACTTGAAATATTTTGAAACAAACATTAATAATCATGTCTAATACCTCATGTTGGTTATTCTACCTTACCCTGCACAATGGTAATTATTAATACAGTCGTGCAAATATGGACAAATGTGTATTTGTGTAGCAACTGAAATTTACAAAAGTGTTTAACTTGCTGATAAAATCACCTTATCCTGAGTAAATAAAGGTAAGGCTATAAAGTTACACCAAAAAAAAAACTGCTAGTGTAGATGTACCTAATCTTCTAAAACACACAGAAAAATATAGCCAGGAGAAACAAAAAAAATCCATACATTTTTATGACTTATTATTTTTTTATTTTATTATTATTTTTTTTTGCGGTGCTGGGGATTGAACCCAGGCCTTATGCTTGCGAGGCAGGCACTCTACCAACTGAGCTATATCCCCAGCCCTTATGACTTATTATTATGAAATTATTATAATTCTAGAATTGACCTGTGTAATTATGAACAATGACCTTTATTTGGTGTTACCTTGCCAGATATAGAGTAGATGAACTCAGTGCTAACGAAATCACCACAATGACTATCCTTTGTGGATAGAGGACTAGTAGGATATAGTTTGAAAGTTATTTTATTGCTGATAAGCAATTGTGTTATAAAATAATACAGTGAAACTTCTACTTTAAAAAATGGCTGCTCCCCTCACACACACTCTACAGTTATTTACTGTGTCAAATTTAATCTTAAAGTTTAGTGATGAATAAAAGAGAAATCTAAGTAGAGAATTTTCACAACCCATCTTATCCATTTTGCATGCTTTTTAAAATGGTGTTCTGGAAAGGATAATTTTCTTTTAATCTTTAATGTCTTATTTGATCTTTTCACTTCAAAGATAATCAATTAGCTTTTAATTATTTTTCAGAAAATTAGAATGCTATGTATTATGTATCTCTTTAATTTCTTTTTGGAATTAATACACATCAAAGACTTATTTATTCATTAACAAGAGAACGAGTAGGACAGCTTGTCCAAAGTGCATCTCTTTAATTTTTAAAAGTAGTTCTATTAGAGCTGGGGATGTAGCTTAGTGATAAAGCAATGTGTGAAGTCCTAGGTTTGATCCCCAGCACCATAAGAAAAAAAAAAGTAGTTCTATTAGAACTAAAGTTAAACTACTTTAGTAGTTTATTAGAACTAGTAGTTCTATTAGAACTAAACTACTTTTATTCTTCTTAAATGTCATATTTTGAAGACAATACAAAATGTGCTTTGCATGCACAAGACCCTGGGTTCAATTCCTATTAAAAAAATGATTAATAGTGGCAGAAATATAATGACAGGAAAACTGAAATATTTAGATTAAAATCTTATTTTAAAATAATGATTTAATTAATTTTCTTTTCTTTCTTTCTTTCTTTCTTTTCTTTTTTTTTTTTTTTTTGGTACTGTGGACTAAACCCAAGCGTGCTTAAATACTGGGCCATAACCCAGCCCTTTTTATTTTATTTTTTTTGAGATAGGGTCTCACTAAATTGCTTAGGGCCTCTCCAAGTTACTGAGGCTGGCCTTGAATTTGCAAATCTCCTGCCTCAGCCTTTTAAGTCTCTAGGATTACAGGTGTGCATCTCTGCACCTGGCTTGTTTTTTTGAGGGTTGCCAGGGATTGAACCCAGGGCTTCACACATACTAGGCCCTACCAGTGAGCTGTGCCCCGCTTAAATTATTTTTAGAAGTGCTTTTCTGAAGTCATTTTTAATGTAATACATTCAAACTGAAAGTGCACAGAAATTACTTTTAAAACACAACCTCAAAGCAAAGCAAGATAAAAAGTAAGGTGAAGCTGCAGTTTGGATTTTATCACATTTTATAATTTGGCAACAACTAAATATTCAAAGAAAGAATCAAATTTGGGAAGTTTACCAATCTTTCCTAAACAAAAGAAAATTGGGACCAAGGGGAAAGAAATAAACGTTTATTAGGTTTTTACTTTATGTAAGGCATTCATATATGACTGCTTCAAAGTTATCCTACTTACTTTACAAAGTAGGTATGGTCTCCCTACAATGTAGCAGAAAATAGCCTCATTGCAGCCAAATAACTTGCTTGGGGAGTTGTAGCTAGTGACCTTGAGACAAACTTATCCTGTAAATTCAAACTTCTCTTTCTACCCTTCAGTGCTGATTTTATTTGGAATCATGTCAACTGATGATTAGGCTGAATTTCAAAATCTCATAGAATCTCAGAACAAGAACTTCTTTCTGGGTGAAAAGGGAAATTGAAAGATGTCTTTCCAATAGAGCTATTTAATAACACCATTAAAACTGCTTCTAGCCGGGCGTGGTGGCGCATGCCTGTAATCCCAGCATTTGGAAGGCTGAGACTGGAGGATCGCGAGTTCAAAGCCAGCCTCAGCAACTTAGCGAGGTCCTAAGCAACTCAGTGAGACCCTGTCTCTAAATAAAATACAAAATTAGGGCTGAGGATATGGCTCAGTTTCCGAGTGCCCCTGAGTTCAATCCCCGGTTCCAAAAAAATAAAAAATAAAAATAAAACTGCTTCTATGCCAGGCACCTGTAATCACAGCTTTCTCTGGAGAATGAGGCAGGAGGATTGCAAGTTCAAGGCCAGCCTGGGCAATTTAGTGAGATCCTCTCTTAAAAAAAAAAAAAAAAAAGGTCTGGGGATGTAGCTCAGTGGTAGAGTGCTCACCTACCATGTGTAAGACCCTGGTCTGATCCCCAGTTACTGCAGGACAAAACAAAAACTTGCTTCTGTGATTGCCTGTTTATTTATTTAATTTGCAGTGCTGGGGATCAAACCCACAGCCTCAACATATATTAGATAAGCATTGTGCCACTGAGCTAAAACCATGTATGTACTCCTGCTTTAAAAAAAGACTAACTGGACTCAGTGGCAGTGGTCTTTGCTATAATCCAACCACTTGGGATGCTGAAGCAGGAAGATTGCAAGTTTGAAGACAGCCTCAGCTATTTAGCAAGTCCCTCAGTGACTTAGCAAGACTCTTGTCTCCAAAAATAAAAAGGGATAGGGATGCATCTCAGTGGTAAAGTACCCCTGGTTCAATTCCCACATTCCCCACCCCAAATATTGGAGGGGACAAGGAGTGTAACCCAGTGGTATATGTGTAGATACAGATATACACAATGGAATACTAGTCAGCCCCCTCACCCAGGCATGCTAAGCACGCATCTATCACTGAGTTACACCCCCATAGCCTCTTTTTTTTTTAGTATTCTTTTGCTTCACTCATTCAGTTCCTGACCTCTGTAGGCATATCATTGTGTGATTTCTGAGATACTTACAGAGGCCCTGGCACATTTATGGAATGTTACATCCTATACCATCGTGTACCATCATTGTCAGGCCACAGTCCTATAGAAAGGAAGGAAGGAGAGGACCAAGTTTCAGAACATTGCTCCTACGTTTTTAAGAAATTCCAACTAAGGTGATTTCTGTTGAAGTGTAATTTCATTTGTTAAGTAATGGCAGCACGCTCATTTAAAGCCACATTGCTTTAGCATTTCTCCAGCTGTCCTCTGCAGAGAGGATGATTAGAGAGTAAGTGCCGCTCTTGTCCATTAAATTTGTGTGGCACTGAATACCAGAGCCACCTCCCTGCTTTTTTTTAATGCAGAGAACTGAACCCAGGGCCTCACCCATATTAATCAACTCACCTCCAGTCCCCTGATATATATACATATACATATATATATATATATATATATTTTTTTTTTTTTTTTTTTATTTTTTTGCTGGTGGTGATGGGAATTGAACCCTTATGCATGCCAGGCAAGCACTCCACCAGTGAGGCACATAGAAGCATACTGAAGGTTCTGAAAAGTCTTGAAGAAACTGTTCAATGGTTCATCAAATAGGCAATCTATGTGGTAGAGAAAGATTTCTTTCTCTGAAAAGTTATTCTCCAAAAAATCATTTGGAAAATGCCTCATCCTTCCAACCCTTCATCCATTTTTTTTAACAAATTTGTTCCGAATGCCCACTATGTGCTAGCCTCTGTGAAAGAAGAGGTGGCCATGATCAATCTTTTCCTTTTTTTTTTTTTTTTTTATACTGGGGATTGAACCCAGGGGCACTCGACCACTGAGCCACATCCCCAGCCCTATTTTGTATTTTATTTAGAGACAGGGTCTCACTGAGTTGCTTAGGGCCTAAGTTGCTGAGGCTGGTTTTGAACTCTTCATCCTCCTGCCTCAGCCTCCCAAGTGCTGGGATTACAGGTGTGCACCACCGCGCCCAACTTCCTTTTTTTAAAAAAATGTTTTAGCTGTATGTGAACACAATATCTTTATTTATTTGATTTTATATGGTGCTAAGGACTGAAACCCAGTGCCTCACACGTGCAAGGCAAGCACGCTACCACTGAGCTACAGTCCCAGCCCGATCTTTTCAAGTTATACGAATCCCTCATGTCTCATGTGGACTACTCTGGGGTATTGACTGCACTGTTTTTTATTTTGCCACTAATGGTAATTTTATTAATAGAGAGAAGGAAAAAGTTAGAAGGAAACATTGGTACAACTGACTAGGGAAAGGGAAATATAGAGGAAGCTAAATAGGGACATTGCAATGCCTTGACAGAGGCAATAAACTTGAGTAACCTTTGAGGAGAAGAACTTTGGTTTGGGTCATATGTTTCAAGGGATGCTTTTGGTTGCAAGTAATTGAAAATTCAAAAGAGGCACAAGAGAAAATTATTATTTCACTTAATGGGAAATTCAGGAGTAGAGCGATTCCTGAGTTGTTTAAATCAACAGCTTGACAACATGTGATTAAAGTCCTTTCCATATTTTCACTCTGTTACAAATAGTAACTTGGTCTTTGTCCTCAATGTCATCTCTTCATGGTCACAAGATGGCTGCCATAGCTACAAGCATCACATCCTTACACAATAATAATACTGATAGCTAAAACTTGCATAGCACTTTTGATAGACCAAACATTGTTTTAAGCATTTTACATATATTAGTCCCTTTGGACCTTGTAGCAATCCTATGAGTATGTTGTATTATCCCCATTTTACATATGAGGAGACTGAGGTACAGAGAATTTAAGTAACTTATCCAGAGTCACTGACTAGTAAGTGGCATAATTGACATACCAACTTCAGGAATCTGGCTCCAAGAGTGGGAACCTTTTTTTACCTGTTCCTTTTATAAGAGCAATGACAATTTGTGAGAATCCTTCACCTCTAGCATATTTCCTATCAAGTGCATGAGTCTGACTTGCATTGCCTGCATATTCCTAAAGCAATCATACAACAGGGGGATGAGATGATCAGGAATAGATTAATCAAGATTATCTCTGGGAATGGGGAGCAGCTCAGCTTCCCCCAAAGCATGTGCCCTTCCATACTTTGATTTAACTGAGGTTCTATAATAAGACACAAACTCAAGATAGAAAAGCTGCCAAGGAGGCAACCAATAGTGTCTGCCATAGAATGAAATGCCACAGAGCATTAAGATGGACAAGTCCAGTTGTCAGCTAAGGACACTATTAGGACACTAGTCGTCAGCTAAGGAAGATGGGGCTGGTATTCCACCTGTGAGTCTCAGATGAACGGAGGCAGGAGTTGGAGTCATGAGTAGGGGGCACATTTTCAAAAAAGATGACATAGAAACCAGAGGACTAAAAATTGAACCTTAGGAAAAATTGGTACGTGGGGAGCCATGGCACATGCCTGTAATCCCAGCTGCTTGGGAGGCTGAGGGAGGAGGTTTGGAAGTTCGAGGCCAACCTGTGCAACTTAGTGAGACTCTGTCTCAAAATAAAATACACAAAGGGCTGGGGATATAGGTCAGTGATAGAGCACTTGGCTAGCTTCAGTGAGATCCTGGATTCAAACCCCAGTACTGTGAAGAAAAAGGAAAAAAAATTGGTGGAGTATTGGTTGAAGCAGTCTGTCAACATCATCAATGATTAAGGTCCTTTCCACATTTCCCCTCAGTGACAAATAGTAACTTGGTCTTTGTCCTTGCGTTTATCACTTCATGGTCACAAGATGACTTTCATAGCTACAAGCATCACTATACATTTGCATGTTTCAAAAAAATGTTGAGAAGTATTTAAGGTCTGTGATGGGTTCCTTAATTAATTTTATTGTCTGTATTTTTGAGTATTTGAAACTTTTCCTATAGTTGGAGCTGAGTGCAGTAGTGCAAGCCTGTAGTTCCATTTACTCAGGAGGCTGAGGCAGGAGAGTCACTTGACTCCAGGAGTTTGAGGCCAGCCTGGGCAAAGTGGGAAGACACTGTTGGGGAAAAAAATAAAAAAGTTTAACACAAAACAAAAACAAAAACCTAGAAACTCTCACTCTGAAGGAGCTCCCTCTCTTTGGTCTCCAACTCCTATGCAACCTTGAAATGTAATCCTTGTGTAAGGTTTGAATCCACTCCCATACTTTGACAAGTTCTGAGTTCAGACAGGGAGGATGTGAGAAGCCCTAGTATGATCTCTCATTAACTCATTTTCTAGTCATTTCTTTCTTTCTAAGTGTATTTAATTAGAAGTTTAAAAATGTGCAAGGGTGTGTTTGTGTATGTGTGGGGGGGGTTCTGGGGATCGAACCCAGGTTTCTGTGCATGCTAGGCAAGACTTCCATCACTGAGCTACATCCCCAACCCTTTTCAGCCTTTTCTGCTACTGGTATTCTCTGACTGATTTGCCAGTTCCTTTGGTTCCTGTTCCTATCACCATTACTGCTCGACCTCAGAGCCTGAATTTTTCAACAGTAATCTCCAATATTCCAGAGGCCAGGGTCTAAGAAGATTCCTGCCTCCAGACAAGTGATCTAACTGCTGAGTCTCCACTATTTGCCAGAAACCTTAGGCATTTATCTAAAGGACATTAGAAGTGGACCTTATAATGAAACTTTTTAAACTAATAGCACTCAAGTCCTGTATTTGCCTTTCACCATGAATTTTTCTTTTATGACTTTTCTTACAACCACTTTCCTGTGTGCTTGTTCTTAGAATAATCAAACTGATTTTTCCTCTATGTTCTTCTCCTTGATGTCTGCTCCATTCTCATAGTCTGCTTATATTCATCAGATGAGTACTCACGCCCAGCTTCAGTGGCAGGAGAGAAAGAGCTTTCAGACAAGTAAACAGGAAAAGAGTGGTTGCAGATGTGGAAGGAAAATAAGGGAAAAATAATAAAATGTTTCTTTTAGGTTGTTGAAGCATGAGCAAACCACCATATTGCATGAGTGAATGGCAATGCTAAGAAGCAAAGGATGAAGACTTGGCAGGAATGTATAGTTTATTGTAAAAGGGAAACAGCACATAACAAAGTGAATGAATAATGTAAATGAACTTGGGCATAAATGTTAGATTGTTTACAGAAATGGCCATTATTAGAGTTTTCCACTGTCAACCATATTTAAACATTTTGGAGTTTGCAGCATTTATACTTGGGCCCATGTGAATAGTTTTTCTGATACCACCCATGGTGTCGTAATCATAATATCAATCATCTCATCTGCATGACACTCACTTTTAAAAACACATAGGCAGATCTGGCTCTGGGGCAGCAATTTTGGACTCCCTGGCTGTGTGGATTGCACGAGAGGATGATAATAAGTTGATCAACTTCCTGTCTTAGAAGGAAGTGGGGTTGGGAGGCAGGCTCAGCCTTGGGTGGTGGCACAGAGGAAAAGGAAAACATTCAGCGGACTACTTGAAATCCTCTAAATGCAATTCACTATTTAGTGAATTTACAAATTGAGCATCTATTGTGTAGCATACATAAGAACAAGATGAAAAAAAATGTCTTTGCTGAAATGGAGATTACTGTACACAGAGGGATTACCACCCCTTGTTTTGGCATAGGGTCTTTTTGATAAATCCGGTGGAATCCTTTTAAGAATCTTACTCCCAACCACCACACACACACACACACCCCTCCTCTGGGGACTGACATCAAGGACACTCCACCACTGAGATAAATTCCCAGTTCTCCTTTCCCCCTTTTTAAAAAATTGAGACAGGGTCTCACTCACTAAATTGCCTAGGCTGGCTTTGAACTCTTGCCTCAGTCTCCCAAATAGGTAGAATTATAGGCATACTCCACCACATCCAGCACAGAATTATGTCTTTATGGTTTTTATTTCGGTACTGGGGATTGAACCCAGGGGCACTCAACCACTTAGCCACATCCCCAGCCCTTTTTATATTTTATTTAGAGACAAGGTCTTGCTGAGTTGCTTGGGGCCTTGCGATGTTGCTGAAGCTGGCTTTCAACTAGCGATCCTCTTGCCTCAGCTTCCCCAGCCGCTGGGATTACAGGCATGTGCCACCTCACCCAGCTCAGAATTATACTTTTGAATACATAAAATAAAATCACAAAATTACAAAGGAAACCAATTACCGTCTATTGAAATAGTTATCAAACCATTAAACAAACAAGCTTGTGATACAGTAAAATAGATGCTTCTTTATTAATGCATTAAGTAACAAGATTTAGTGGTGATCTAACAAATTCCATAATTTCAAAATAGTTATGTGATAGTCCTAAAGATCTGTAACAACTCTAACATAATATGAAAATATTAGTAACTTCTCTTGGCAATTATGTCACAGGAACTGCCACTGTAATATAATTTGTGTCTATATTCATAATTGAAAGAAAGGCTAAATGACAGGTAGAGGTTAGTAAAAATAAATACTCAGTTTTCTTTCCCATCCAAGTTCTCAAACCCCTGAGTCCATTTCACAGATCTCCATGGACTCCAGATCCCAGTGTGTGTGTACTTGTGTGTGTTTATGTGTGTGCATGCGTGTGTGCTCGTACACACGTCCTTCGAAGAAGGTTGGGGCAATAAAATTACCTAATATTTAATATGTGATGGGGCTGAAGGTGTAGCACAGTGGTACAGTGCTTGCTAGCATGCTCAAGGTTCTGGGTTGGATTCTAAGATGCAAAAATAAGATGTAGCATAGGATAAAGGTTCTTGGAATGGAACAATAAAATACAGGGATTCAAGGAGGGGAAGGAGGGGAAATCAGAAAAGAGATTAAAATGAGGTAAAGAGGAAGAAAAGAGAATAGGGATAGGAAACAAAGGCATTTTACCTATGGGAAATTCTTTCCTTCCCGCCACCCTTTCTCTCCAGCTTGTTGAATGCACTAAAAAGCTGGCTTACCTTTGAAGTTAGCCTTGTGTGGTGTAGGATTGGGAAAAGTTCTCAAACAGTTTGGTACCTGGATCTCTTTGTTACTGGGGATAATTCCAGGGCCTCAAGTGTGCTAGGCAAGTGGATCTACCACTCAGCTACATATACCCCAGTCCTCCCTTCACACCTCACGCTTTATCGAGGAAGTCATGAAGTTTTTGGTTATGTGGATTATTATTATTATTATTATTATTTTTTTGGAACCAGGGATTGAACTCAGGGACACTTGGCCACTGAGCCGCATCCCCAGCCCTATTTTGTATTTTATTTAGAGACAGGGTCTCACTGAGTTGCTTAGGGCCTCGCTAAGTTGTTGAGGCTGGCTTTGAACTCGTGATCCTCCTGACTCAGCCTCCCAAGTTGCTTGGATTACAGGCGTGCGCCACCACGCCCAGCGTGGATTATTTTTATAAACATTTATTGTATTAAAATTTAAAATTGAGAAATTAGGAAATACTTATTAGTTCATAATAATAATAAACCTATTATGTGTCCACGTAAACACTCTTTTTTTAGTGAAACATAAAAATATCTAAAGTATAAATAGTGAGGAAAAAGACTTTGTTTTCAGTTTTTGCAAATGTCTTTGATAACTGGCATAATAGGATAGTTGGATTCTCATGTCTGCTTTGGCATTCTTATGCTACACTAACAGGTTTACTGCACTCCATACTGTACTTGTGAGAGAGAGAGTGAAACAGGTGAATAATATTTTAATATTATTGTGAAGTTGTGATCTTGTGGATCCCCAGAGGTCCCCAATTTTAGAAACAATTGTCTTAGGGGTTTCTTCTAAACATTTGTCTCCTTTGCTGTTACAACTTGACTTTTTTTAAATACAGAAAAGATCAGTTCTATAGGCTTAAAATTCAAACATGTATGTAGTTAATATATATTTTTTCAGTTGTTGATGGACCTTCATTTTATTCATTTATATTTATGTGGTGCTGAGAATCAAACCCAGGGCCTCACACACATGCTAGGCAAGCACTGTGCCACTGAGCCACAACCCCAGCCCAAACATGCATGTATTGGATAGCTCTTGTCCCTACCAATATCCAGCTGCCCTTCTATCTTTCTTCATCTTACTCTGTGACCTATATGCAGAATATCAGGAGGTTCCTTGGTTCTCTGAATCAATCCTTGATTCTGAAAAGTCCTGTCTTAGAATTGGAGTATGATTTTGTCTTACATAGCACCAGTATTAAATAATATTTTCACATAAATACTAACGAGAATGAAAACAGAATTCCTCTTCATTGTATTAGGTACTATTGTGCACTATATGCCATTAATTCTCTGAATTAATTGTGTGGAGTTGGTTGCACTGGATTTCCAGTGGCCAGGAACCACACTTGGGGAACCGCAAAAATGGTTGGGGTTAATCTCTGGTGTTTTATTTTAAAAACATCTATACTGTAACCAATATGGGAAAAATCAGAATCTTTTCTAAGTTACATTTAGTATTCAATTTTAGAATATATATTGGGAAATACTTTACATTATTATAAGTATCTAAAGCTCTTAATCTGGCTCTACAGGAAGATGTCATGATTCCCATTTAACAGAACAATCCAGGGCTGAGAGAGCTTAGTTACCAACTCAGGTCACAAAGCTAGTTAGTTGCAAAGCTCATTATGATGGTACTCAATGTTTATGACACATAAACGTGTGTGATGCTGTACATCAGTTTTCCTTTTAAAGTTGTAAGTATTGGGTCTTTGATGGCTTACTGTTTTAATCAAATAAAGCGTACAACAAAGTTAACCTGATTATGTTTTGGCCTCTGTTGTATTCTTAGCACCTAGAACAGTATTTAATACTTTAAAAAAGTGATTGAAAAAATAAATGATACGTATCAGCCCACCTATGTGACTGAACTTTAGTTTTGAGGTTAATCGGGGAAAACTGAGAAGGAAA
This sequence comes from Glaucomys volans, assembly GCA_020662805.1. NCBI lineage: Eukaryota > Metazoa > Chordata > Mammalia > Rodentia > Sciuridae > Glaucomys > Glaucomys volans. The sequence continues at coordinate 84,641 of JAJEJO010001243.1, forward strand.
TCAAGGGCAAGACATTGTTTTGATGTCTATAGTTGCTTGGATTCTTACAACACGGATCTTCAGATTTGGAAGCTGAGGTCCCAGACTTCCTTCCCTTTATAAAAGGTGTGTCAAGCAAAGGAAATACATTTTACAAGTCGTTAAATAATACTTTCTGAGAGCTGGATGATCCCATACTGACGATAAAGAGGACAAAGGAAAGGTGACATTTACATCCTCTTCTTTATTGCTGCCCCCCTCCTCCAACGTGTAGAAATGGGAAAAAGGAATTTTAGTTTACGGCCGTTTCCACTACAGCGCTTGACAAATAGCAGGGGCACATTAACAGTGGAACCAACAAGTGAATGTCAGAGCTTAGGCCGGGAGTTTTAAAATACAATACCGACAGAAAAACAAAACACGGAAATGCCAAAGTCGGAATGCCGGGCACTGGGGGCAAAGAAAGAATATAAATAATCCCCAACAGCACAGAATCCTCCTGAAGGGAGAACTTGTTTCACTTTCTCAACTCGTTTTCCCGCCTTTCCCGAAACCTTAATTTCTCGCCCACTCTCTCCCCTTGGGGAGACAGGTCAGGCAGGTATCCCAGCTCAGCTGCTCTGATTGGTCCGTGATGATTTCATTGTTAGGGAACATCCGGGCCTTTCCCCTCTCAGCAACACCTCCCCAGAGCCCTGTACGCCCAGGTTCCCACTCCCGCGTGCGCCCCACCCTTGGTTGAAGCAAAACAACCGCCTCTCCCCAACCCGCTTCTTGTCCTTGTCCGCGCTATCCCTTCGCGTCTCTACGCCAGAGAGAGGCGTGTATTTTCTCCAATGAGTGCCTAGGAGGGACTTTGCTAACCAATCAGTAGCCAATCCCCTGTAATTCCGGGTGGGACTAGGCCTCCACACCTATAACTGGACAGCCCGTTGGCTCCTTTATGGCGCTTGTTTTACGCGAGGCTTAGAGGTCAAAAATAAGGGAGCACGGTCTTCGAAGAACGGGAAGGATCAGCACAGACTTTCTGGGTTTGACCGTTTTTGAAGACTGGCCAATCGCTTTTCGGATATTTCCCCGCTTTTTGCGCGTTCATTTAAAAAGAGCCGGTGTGACGGATTTGGAAATTGGTTCAGTGACGGACACGTAGAGAAAGCCAATGACAGAGGGTTCAGACCACCATTTGGACCAATAAGACAAGGGAATCGCTGGGCTCGGGCTCTGCAAGGCGGAGCACAGGTGGGAGTAATTTGACTGACGGAGGTCTCTACTTATGGTTGGTCGCAGGGCTGGTCCCTGACGTCTGGGAGGTAGTGCCCGGCAGAGGCGGGGCTGAATGAAGTAAATGGTAATGAAGGGTTGGGTCTCACTCAGTAGGAGGTGTTTGACGGATAGTTGACCTTGCCAATTGAAGGTGGTCACTGATGCCCAATGGGAAATTAGGAACTCAGAGGCGGGGTCGTGTGGGCGGAGAAAAGTAAGTACGCAAGCACCAGGGGAACCGAACTGGGAGGGAGAAAAGAGATTGACAGACCTTTAAGCAAATAGGGAACCGCGACAGGACGCGCGGCGTCCCAATGGGTGGGTTATGGGGGCGGGGCTCGATGAGAGGCGGGGAAAGACGGGGTGCGGGGAGGGGGTTGCAGAAGGAGCCCAGCGGCTGCTGCTCAATGGCGGAAAAGCCGCCGGTGTTCTGACCGCCTAGTCCCCCTAGCAGTTGCGGGGGAGTTTCCTGCCGGCGCGGCTGGAGTCTCTGTTTCTCAGTGTTCGGTGGCTGGAAGATGCTCCAGAGAGACGAGGCTGCGGCGGAGGAGGTGGCGGCGGCCGAATCGGCAGCGGCAGTAGGGTGGAGAGAAGGTGGTGGCGGCGGCGTGAGGGGCCGGGCGGTGTAAACAGCCCCCGAGGCGGCGGAGGCGGTGGCCGAGACCCGAGGGCAAACCGGCGGCTGAGGCTGGGTCGAGCCTCTGGTGGAAGCCTGGGCTGAGTGCAGCGGGGGCTCTGCGGCGGGCGCCAGCGAGACGCCCTAGACCTCGCCTCCCTCGACCCAGGTAAGGCCGCTGGGCGCCGATCGGAGGGGAAACGTTTGGCCGCACCGCCTAGGCACCCGGACCGTTTTCGGGTGCCGCCGGGCTTCGGCCGAGGCCTCCGCCACGGAGGCTGGGGAGCCGAACGCCAGGCCGGGCTCCTAGGTAGGCCCTTTTCCCGGCCGCCGCCTCCGCTCGTGGCTGAGGCTGGAAGAGGTGCGGAGAGGGAAGAGTTTGCTCCAGCGCCTGGAAGTCAGCTGCTTTCTCTTCTCTGCTTCGGTCTACTAGCATCTCTCACGAGCGCACTGGGCTGCCCGAGACTGGCTCTTCACTCCTTGGTGCATGCCTTATTTGAAAGCACTACCTTTCTCTATTTGCTTCTGCCCCATTCTGTGCTCCGCTTCACTTCCTCGTTAAATCTTATTTAATAGTGAAGTTCTTAATTGAAACTGCTATTGTCAGTACCCCGAACCAACCGGAGGCCCATTAAGAGTAGACTGATCAGCTTTGTATGTTAGAACAGTTTTTTTAAATACTGTAAGTCTGACATCCTTAAGAAGAAAGATTGTATCATTAGGCGTAGAGTGTGAAAATAACACTGAAATAATTTTTTAAATGAAGGGCTTAGTGATGTTGGAAAATAGTTCTTTCTTCCTTTTTTTAAGTTGCATGACCTCAAATGTCAGTTTTAGCAGATCTAGGACGTTTGCCCATCATATTTGGCAAAAATACTTCTTAAGCATTTGATAGCAGCGAAATTCATCAGTATTCAAGCCCTTCTAAAACAACTTGGAAATTAAAAAAAAAAAGGCATGAGCAACTAGGAAGCTGTTTTGATAAAGTCATAAAGAGCTTTTAAAATAGGTTCCACATGTTTAATGTATCAAAATAAAGTTGGCAGGAGTCTTGTAAAAGGATTATTTAGGAATTTGAGTAGTCTTAGTGTTATGTAGCTATTTTGGGAAAAACATTCTTTTTCTGTTAACAAACGTTTACAACTACTGTGATGTGAGAATTACTGAGGTTTATTGTGGGATTAACACAGGAACTCTTTTTATTTGAGCTACTGCATGGATGGAGAAATGGTAAATTGTTCAGGGAGGACTGTAAGTCACAGTATGTTCTAGGAGATGGGAGAAACATGCCATCAACACTGAATGTTAATAGATATTATTTCATTTACTTTTTCTATTGTGCAATAGCATAGTTTCTACTGTTGGCCTACTTTTAAATAGAGCATTTCTAAATAGTGAGGCCAATTATAATATAGACTTTTCCAAGTGTATAGGCATGTGTATATACACACACATGTATTTGCACACACATATATATGCACACACAACACATAATTGAAGTAATACTAACATGTAATTTTTTTAAAAGTGTTTTGGTCAGCCTCCCAAATGGACAGTGTGTTGTTACAGTAGGAC
>JAJEJO010001244.1:0-155812 GCA_020662805.1 Glaucomys volans
CCCCCGCCCCCCGCGCGCCGCGTGCTCCCACCCCCTGCCGCGCGCCCTCGCACGCTCCGGGCCCCACGCGGCGCGCGCCAGCCCGGGCGGCGGCGGTGGTCACGGCGGCGGCGGTGCGTCCTCCCCCGAGCGCGGTCTCCAGGGCAGCTGGCGGCGCTCTCCATTGTTCTGCTGCTGCTTCCCGCGGTGGGCGGCGGGCGGGTGGGAGGTGTCGGCTCAGTTGCCGCGGAGGGCTTACCGCTCGGTGGGACCCTAACTGCTGAGCGACGCGGGCCCGGGCTCGGCGCGCGGGGGCTGCGGGCGCCTAGCACCGCGGGCTGCCGGCGCGCGGGGGCTTCCTCCTCCTGCACTCGCTCGCGCTCGGCGCCCCTGGCATCCTCTGTTACTATGGATATCTCGCTCTTCTGCCGCCCCCTCCTCGCACTCCGAGAGACCGCCGGGGCGGTAGCTGCCAGGCAGCTCCGCAGGCACCCAGGTGACCAGCTCGGCAGAGGCAGCAGCGGTGGCAACAGCCGCCACCGCCGCCGTCACTGCCGTCGCCGCCTCTGGAGAGAGGAGGAGGAAGAGAAGGAGAAGGCAGGTCCTGCTCTACCCCAGAGGCCACCTCGGGTTTCCTCCCACTAACCAAGCTGCTTTGTGTTTACGACGCAGTAGAAACCACCGCAGTCCTCGACTTGTGTGGACCGGCAGCCCCATCCCATGAGACTTGCCTTCCAGCTGTTTTCAGAGGGAGTCGACGGGACCCCACTAGGCTTGGACGGTCGCGGTTAAGATTTTGAGTAAGATTTTGAGGATGTTCAAATGCCCTTCGTTCCTGTGCCTGGTTTCCACCAAAGTTACCACCGTACTACTACCAACAGTTGTAGAAATTTACTTTGGCAAAGTCTTCTTTGCAACATTTTGCCAATTAAATGAAGTACGTCTGACCTTAAATGACAAGGAACCCCACCCCCTTTTATTAATCCCCGTGTTTTTTTTCCTTTCCATGTATAAATAAAAATAATTTGTGGTTCAGCTTGCCTAACACAATAACAGTTGCTTGAGCACAATGGGCTATTCACACACCTCAGTCCTTTGGCTTTTCAGGGTTTCATCTGCAATTGTGAGTTGCCCACTTACTCTCTCTTGCGAGCTGCAAATTCCCACAGAGAATAGCTGGGTTCTGAAAACGAGGTAACAGCCCTCAAAGGGTCTGTGAATAGGTTGGAATGAAGACACTTCAAATAAAAGTATTTAAAGAAATGTACAATATTATGTTGAACTCCAAACAGTGCTTGTTCAAGGCACATTCACTTTCTAAACTTTAAGAGTATGCATTTATTGCCTTAAAACCAAAGCAAACAAAGGTTTGATCAATTGCAAAAACTTCAGGCACCAAAATAGAAATATGAATCTTTTCATAAAAAGTAACATTTACTGAGCACTTATGAATTGCCAGGCATCTATGCATTATCTTGATTCTCACCACTTTCTGAAATAGGTTTCCTTATTATCCAACCTTTAGAGATGGAAGAAAAGGGTGGGGGGACTTAGAGTGACCTTTAACTAATAGTTTTGGGACCATACTGTCTTCCTTAAAAAGAAGCTCTAAATGTCTATTGTTTTCTGCATTCTTATATCTGTTTTTGTGAAATTTGTGAAGTTCTAAAGCTACCTGACTACCAAGGGGCAGGGCCAGGCCTGTCCCATTCTGTGAACAGGAGCATTTAACTCACACTGTAGTGGTTTGGATGTGGAATGCCCCCCCAAAAGCTCCTTCATTGAAGACTTGATCCCCAGTGCAGCAGTGTTCAAAGGTGGGGGCTTTAAGGAAGTGATCCTATCATAAGGGTTCTAACCTCATCAGTGGATTATCCATTGATGGACTCAATTTGATGGCATTATTAGGAGGTGGTAGAAACCATAGATAGTTGGGTTTACTTGAAGGAAGCGGGTGCCTGAGGGCATGTTCCTGGAGACTATTCTTGTTCCTGGTCTCTCTCTCCCTCCTGCTTCCCAGCTGAGGAAGGGAGGTTGCCCTCATTGCCTCCACAATGCCCTGCCATGATGTTCTGCCTCAGCTCAGGCCCAAAGTAATAGAGCTGGCTAACTATTGACTGGAACATCTGAAACCATGAGCCGAAATAAATCTTTCCTCCTTTGTGTTGTTTTTATCAGGTATTTTATCACCTCAATGAAAAGCTAACACAGGAATCATTTCTCATTTATCTAACAAAATCATGAAGATCTTTGATTTGACATATTACACACACATATATATAGAGAGGAAAAGACCATACATGACCTGCCTTCTTGACTGGTATACTCTATGTTATGGTTTGGATGTGAGGTGTCCCCCAAAAGCTCATGTGTGAGACAGTGCAAGAAGGTTCAGAGGAGAAATGATTGGGTTGTGAAAGTCTTAACCCAATCAGTGATTTAATCCCCTGATAGGGATTAACTGAGTGGTGACTGAAGGGGTAGGGTATGGTTGGAGGAGGTGGGAATTGGGGCGTTGCTTTGGGTCTGTACTTGTATCCTGTGAGTGGAATTTCTCACTCTCTCTGCTTCCTGATCAAAATGTCAGCTGCTTCCCTCTGTCACACTCTTCTGCCAGTGATGCCTGCTTCACCTTGAGCCCCAAGAAATGTAGTCAGCTATCCATGGACTTAGACCTCTGAAACCATAAGCCTCCAAATAAACTTTTCCTCTTCGACAGTTGTTCTGGTCAGATCCTTTAGTCACAGCAGCAAAAAAGCTGACTAAAACACTTTATAAGAAATGTGACTTGAATTCTTGGCTGTGGCATGTTTGCATATCTGTTTTTGAGATCAGCAAACTTTCAGTGGGGTTTAAAGTCAGGTCATTTAGTTATATTTTCATTCTGCAATGCAAACTCCTATGACTAAAGGTAAAAATACATGTTTACTTGGTTTCTCAATTATGAAAATGACTGAAAAATGACATTTCCTGGAGCAATATTCTCTTGTAGATATTTTTCTGGGTAATAATATTGGGCACTCTCAGACATCATTTGTTAGCTGTTTGGAGAAGAGGTATACTATTATTTGTTTATTGTGTTGAGTCTCCTGTATTCTAGTAATTCTGGATATGTAGACTGTCTTGTATCTACAACACTTCTAGAGAATAATGAAAATCCAATTCTCTGCTAGCCTTTGGCTTGACTGGTGGACATTGGTTTTGAGAGGGAGTTGGGAGGAAAGGTTGCTGTCCGTGGTGGCCATTACCATACTCTAGTCAGCCAACAATTCACATGCCTAATACCAGACTCCTGGGAATTAACTTCAACATGGCACTCCTGAAATTTGTCAATAACCTCCAGGTGTGCATATTAAATCATAAAGCTCTGTTAAGTGTAATCTCCTACTGAACGGGGTAAAAATTAATTCACAGGCTTTTTACTCTTTGCACTAAAATATCCCTACTTGTTGAAATTTTTGGCCATTTTAATATTTCAGAGCAGCATAAAGATACTAGAGATTATCTCCTGGTTATATTAGTAATACAATGTTATCCTTGCAAAATAAGACAATTTATGAAAAACTTCTGTGGTATCATATATAAGCTCTTTTTACATCAGTGAAAAAACAAAGCATTCATTCCTTTGCAGGTCATCAGGAATGAATCCTACTCAATCCAGACTGCTTATTTGAACACCCATTTCATATCAGAAAGGACTAATATTGGAGATTCCCTGATTTTCTGCATTCTTCTTTTATGTTAAAAAATTTATTCAGAGAACCATGTTGAATATTCCAGTCTCACAAATTCAAAGATGATGGTAACTTTTCTAAGAAATATGCAAAATACTGATATGAGGCATTCTGTACAGATTTAGAGGAATGGAAGTTCAGTAACTTTTTCATTTGTTTGGTGGTAAGTGTGATGTAGTAGTTGAGCTCCAAACTTTGGAATCATATCTGTGGGTTCAATTCATGGATATTCCACTTAAAAACTTTGTGATATTTAGTCAATTACTTAACTTTTTGAACTTCATTGTTCCAATTTGTGAAAGGAATGTGACAATAATGGAAGTTACTCAAAAGAATACAGTTAGGAGGAAATGAAATTACCCGTCTGAGGGGGTCGTTTTGATGTGATAACTTGGCTGGTTTAAAGTTCCTAATTACTCAATCAAACACTAACCTGCATGTTGCCTGAGAAGATAATTTGTAGATGTAATTATAGTCCATAATCAGTTGACTTTAGGGGAGATTGTCTTAGATGATTTGATTCAATCAGTATAAAGTCTTTATAAGCAAAATAGGATTCCCAGAAGGAGAAATTCCACTTGTGAACAGCAGTTTCCTTCCACTCCCACGAGTTCCAGCCTGTCCCTCTTGATGGCCTGTCCTACACATTCCAGACCTGCCTGACCAGTCCCACTATCATGTAAGTCAATTTCTTGCAATAAATCTCATAGAGTATGTCTCCTACTGGTTTTTCTTCTCTAATTGAACCTCAACTGATTCACCATATAAAGCATTAACTATACTATTTTCTACAAAATAAGCACTTCAAAAATGTTAGCTAAAACATAAAATAAACCTTTCTTGAGATGGGGATGCAACTCAGTGGTACAGCACTTGCCTGGCATGTGTGAGGCCCTGGGTTCAATACCTAGCACCACACATAAAACAAAGCCCTTACTGAATACCCCTCACATTCACAACACTGAGATACACACGCTGATAAAGAGAGCTCTAAAATAGAGTAGGGGTATTCGCTGACTGCCTTCAATGACAGTTACCCTACCCAGGAAGGAATTTAATGTAAGATTTCCAGAAGAACAAGGGAAAAGTGCCAATGGGGGTGATTGTTATAGCTGGTGCTGTGCAGGGGAATTATGCAAATCTAGCATGAGGACAGTTTCCTGGGTTAGGAAGATAATAAACACAAAGGTAGACTTCCCTCTCAACAGATCTGAAAGATACTACCTAAAATTAGGTAGATAAATTTTCATGGATCAAACAGGAAATTCCATGATAGAATACACATTCATTTATGACTTGGTCTTAAGTCAGCTAAAATTGCACACTTAAGAGAACTGTTCTGAGATCCTTGGAGGAAGAAATATTCTTTTGAGTATTACAGCAAAAGGTCTTTCCTAGTTCAATGTTAGCTCATCTTAGCATTCCACATTCTTATGTCTTAGATCTCGTCATTTGTTTTGAACATTTTTAAGCAAGGAAGACTACTTTCAAAGTATCACTAAAAAAGCAGGCAGGGCACAAACCTAGTTAGCTAGAACTGCCTCTGTCCTTCAGAATTACAATGTGGAACTTACACAAGTTAAGGCTGGAAATACCTGAGGTAAGTAAACAAACCCTGGGCAGGGGGGTCTCAGATATAAATAGGATTAAAAGATGATGGAGAAGTAATAATGAGTGCATCTTTTGGCTCTATAGTAAAACTCTGATATTTAGAGTCAATCTTAGAAATGTACACACCTTAAATTGCATGTGAGCATGTGTGTGCATGTGTGCTCAGCACAGAGCTCTCCCATGATTCTTTATATTAGTGATCTTTTACAGGTAGTATTATAAAAATACTTTTACTCATTATGCAGAGATCTACTGACTGCCTATGATGTCAAATCTTGAGCTGGCTGCTGGGGAATAGGAAGGTAATTCAGAGATGGAATTCTAAACTGGAATTCTTTCTCTGGTAATTCTAACTTATCCTTATGGATTTTGACTAACATGTACCCTACTCTAGAAAAATTTTTATATTTCCTTTGCTCTGAACTGACCTAGGCAATACTCTTTTGCTTTCATAGTAATTTTGACTCCACTAATATTGCATTTATCATTTTTTGTAATTGCTAATTTATTTATAAATCTCCACATAAGACTGCATGTTATGGAGTCTAGGAACTCTTTAATGTGATCCTCTGTGTTCAAGTCCTGATCCTAAATAGGCATAAAGTAAATGTTTGCTGAACAAGTGAAAGAAAGTTTGGGACATGTTGAATTTTCGTTGTTCTCCAAGAAGCAGCAAGTAAAAATTAGAGAGAATAGCAATCTAGAACTTGGGCAGAGGTATAGGCAAGAGAAACAAATTAGCTCTCAGCTGATTACTGGTAGCTGGAAGGCCTGGGAGTGGATTATCATGGGTCAAGTGCAATGAAGGAAAAGGTTTGAGGTCAGAACTCTGGACAGCGACCCCATTTTCTGCTAAGCTGTAGGATGACCCATGGATCTCATAGCTAGGTTAGAAAAGTTGTGGGATACTCCAGCCCCAAATGAACCTTTGCAACCACATGAATGAATTCGTAATAGGTATTTCAGAACTAAGCTGCTGTAGAGGTAGGAGCACTATGAATACGGATTTGTAATCACGATATTGTGGAGGCTTACCTTCTAATATGCAGGAAGCAACATTTTGAATTTTCAAAAAAAAAAAGTTGGCATGTCTTGATAGAGGGCATGGGAATGAGTCAGAGAGAGAGAGAGCACGCATGCACCCATGCTTTGGGACACAAGCTAGAGAGTGTGACCCTGTGCAATGAGGATGCAACTGAATCAAGGAGTTCCAGAAGAGTTAGGCGTTGGAAAGTGTCTGGATGGTGAATGGACATTGATGGTGTACATCTGTCATAGGAGCAGCCTGGCTCCCCCTTTTACTCAGGGCTTGCTAGTCATTAATGAGACAATTAAGACACAGACCAACTTCCAGCGCTCATAGATTTTATTATTTATTTTTATTGCCTGGTCAGACTTTTATTATGGAAAAATCCCTTTGTTTGGATGGTGAATGTAAAACAACTTATAGACTGCCTATTAACCATGGGCATATTTACAGATCTGACTACCAAGCTTAAACAACCCACAGTGAGCAGAAGGGACTTGCTTTTTCCTGAAGGCAAGCAGGCTTGGAATCCAGGGGGAATGAATGTAAACACTGAGGCCCATCTGCCAGAAATGTTCTGCCTCAGTCTTCTGAATTGAGACCTAGGGACTTCTTTTGAATGTTAACTACATACAGGGCCTGAGCCATATGCAGCTCCACTGAGCCATAGCAGAGCCTTTTACTTGCAGTCTTTGCTTTCAATGGGTCCCTATGAGTTAGTGTCAGCTGTAGGGCACAGGTGGTAAGTTCCTCATCCTTTAACACTCTTAACCAAGAGAGCAACTAGGCTCAACACTCACAGCAACTTTCAAGGCCAGAGAGAAGACTCCAGTAATCTGATCTGGATGTCTGTTTCACTTAGTGACTCTCCATCCCAAGTTTTTCATGATAGCTATCTTGAAATGAGTCAGAACATAAGCCCTGTTTTTTTTTTCTTTTGTTCAGGAAAACATGGTTTCAGGCATACGGGAGATTATACCTGTAATTCTCAAGGACATAATATAATGTGTAGAAAAAGCCAATTGTCTAAGAACTGGGTTCTTGTTCAGCTCTATCATTTGCTATTTATAGATCCTGATCAGGTCATTTAACTTTTTTGCACCTCAGTTTCTACATCTATAAAATAAAGATTATTGTTCTTTAAGGATGTTGTTTAAGGATTAAATAAGTGCCCAATGTAAAAATCTACCACAATGCCTGCAGCACAATAATTCATCAACCAGAGAATTAACTCACCCTAGTATTAATTGATAAGCCTTCAGAATCAAAGTCTTCTCCAATTTTTCAACAGATCTAAATAACAAGGTTCATTCCCACAGCACCTTCTCATGTGCTTATCTGCTAAGTGAGGAGAAACTCATGCTCCTGGGAGTGGAGAGTAACATTTTATACTGTAGACTCATAAAAATAAGGTTTAGTTTTTTCTCCACAGTATTTTATGAAGGGTAAGAGAGCCCCTCATTTGTTGGCGATTATGTGCATCATTATGACAATTTTCAGCAATACACATTAAGGATGTTGAAATATGCTAAAAGGACAAAGTAAGGAAGAATTACATAAAAATATTAAGAAATAATTTGGGGTTGGAATAATTGAATCTGAGGATAGGAAAGTGTGGTTGATATCCACTATTTTATGCTGTTCAATTCTCAGTCCCATTTGTTTTCAATGGTCTGATTTTTCATTGGGTACCCACCTCTTCCACCCTCAGTCATGAAATCCTACATAATCCTGCAAGAGCTGACCATGGAGCGAACCCAATGTCCACTGGACAATTGGAGAATTCCATCACTCAGCTACAGTGGTTCCTTTAGGAGGATTCATTCAGGGAGGAACCAAGGCCCTGCCAGAACTATCAGAAATTAGGAGCACTCTTTTCACCGGTGTTTCTGAGTTGATGAACCTGACTTTGCCAGGGTGCTGGGTTTAATGCCTGGAGCTGCCAAACATATCCTTGGGAGCGGGTATGCCCAGGAGTGAAGCCAGTGCTAAGTAAAGCAGAACAAAGATGGAGTGACAGACTGAAGGATTCCAGTGACTGCTCTGGATACAGTCATGCCTGAAACCTCCAGACTTAAGTGAGCCCATTAATTTCCCATCTTGCTTCACCCATTTTGTGTTGGATTTCTGCCACATGTAAAAGAAAATGCCCTTATTTATTCAGTAGAAAACTTAAGTATAGGTTATCTCAACCTCCTATCTGATGTTTCTAATGAAAGAGTTACATAACCAAGACTTGGACTCTCCAGTGACATGGAGTTCATTACCTACTGCAGAAGCCTGTCCCATCTTTGGGGCTTTTCTACTATAAAGTCTTTCTTATACTTAGTGAACGTTTATTTTCTCGAACTTTTGTGCAGTTACAACTTATTTTGTACCCACCAGAGGCCAGGGACCATGTACCATTTTACATTACTAACAAGTGTAAAATGTGTATCTCATTTAATTTTCAAATACCTGATGACATGAAAATTATTTTGAAAGCAGGTAAGAAAAGATAAGAGACTGAAGAAAAGGCTGTGGAGGTGGAGATAAGTGATGGGTTCCGAGATACAGGTGTAGTGTGCAGATAACTGAATGGAGGGTGGGGGGAGAGAGAAGGGGAAGGCTAAGGAGGCCTTCAGAAATTAGAGAGTGGTGGAAAATGGTGAACAACCAGTGGGTGGGAAAGATGAAGGCTCTGCTGGCTATCCAAGAGGTCCAATCCATAGGGTCAATACTTCCAAGGGCACTTGATAACTCCATAAATTTCTTTAAAATTTTAACAGAGTCTAGTTCAGTGTTAGATAATCAAGAACAGAATTGGATGCACAACAAAAGCAAATATATTTAAAAGATTTGCAGTTTTTGTAGAGCTCTTCACTCACATGAGTGCGGGTCAGAATAACAATTTTATGGTCAACCCCCAAGGGTGGTTTCTCCCTTCCCTCCACCTGCCAGTGCCCTGGGAGGCAGAAGAAGGCAGCCAGAACTCAACATAAGAGTGCAGCAGCATGCCTTGGGGATGGGGGAAGTCCAGCCTTGAACTCCAGGGCCGGGAGCCAAGATTCTCACACCTGTGGACATCTGTGGGGATGGGAAAGAGGGAGCAAGGGAAGGAATATGTTTCTTGTGCACCTATGATGAACTGAGCCCTTTGTATCCCTGAGATCAATAACCCTATGGGGTCATTATTATTACTTTAGTACTGTTTCTCCAGATGAAATTGTGGAGGATCTCAGAAATTAAGTAATTTTCTAAGTAAATTAATTATCTGCCAGGCATAGGTTCCAAGACCCTCAATAGTAGCCTGAAATCACAGGTAGTACCAAACCACATGTATATTTTATTTACTTCTATACATATATACCTATAATAAATTTTAATTTATAAATGAGGCATATTAAGATTTTAATAATATTAACTAACAATAAAACAACAATTAAAACAACATGCTATGATAAAAGTTATTTAAGACTTGTGAATTGTTCACTTCTGAAATTTTCCATTTGATATTTTTGGATTGCAGTTGATCACAGGTAACTGAAGCTGAGGAAAGTGACACCACGAAGGGGGGATCACTGTATATTTCTAGTTGACAAAATCTGTTCACAAGAAATCTCAATTAATCCTTGAAACAATTCAGAAGATTGGCGTTACTAACAATGTTCCTGTTACCCAGATGAGGAAACCAAGTCCCTACGAGGTTCTTTGGCTCAAGGTCACACAGCTGGTAAGGAGAACCACGACTGGGACTAAAGCTTCCTAATTCCTGGAGTCGCTCATTTCTGAAGCTACTACCTGGGTGAGCTGTCAGATGCTGTGCTGTGTCAGAACAATGACCAACGACAGCTTTGCTCTAAACTCTCCTTCCCTGGAGGGGCAGCACTCAGCCTGATGCTGTAGTGATGCCTGCTTTCCCTTTCACTGGCTCACAAGACCAAGAGCCCAAGGACCAAAGGAACACAGATCCTGGGCTTTCTAGGTGGAGGGGATAATGCTCCAGGATCCCAATCCCTTTCTGCTGAGCACTAGGGTGGGGTCTGTAGAGTAAGGCTGTGAAAATCCATTTGGCCTTCCAGGTCTACATGCTCTCAGGACCTAGGATAAAATAAGCCCAAGTACCCTGAAGGCACAAATGGTTCTCTGGGTAGAAATAATGTGGGAAGCCACATTAACTCTTTCAGGCCATTAGGCTATCATTTAGTAAATTACTGCTTTCCTCTAAATGGGTCCCTGGTGGGATGGAGGATAAGAACAGTCTAATTTGCTTTTTCTTCCCTTTCTCTCAGCTGCTTTCTCCCTTTATGATGAAGACTGAGAAGCTGTTTAATAATTGCTTTATTCTGAATCATTGGATGTTCCTTTTTAAAAAAAATTTTTAGTTGTAGATGGACACAATGCCTTTATTTTATGTATTTATTTTTATGAGGCGCTGAGAATTGAACCCAGTGCCTCATACATGCTAGGCAAGTGCTCTACCACTCAGCCACAACCCCAGCCCTTGCTGGATGCTCTTATAAATATCAAAGGGCCCTGAAGATCTACTACACTGACTTGTGTGCAACCAAATCTGTGTATAAGGTGTGTGTGTGTGTGTGTGTGTGTGTGTGTGTCTGGGGGGAGTGAAGGCTGCAATCCCATCCTCACAGGACCAAGAAGTGACCCAAGGCACCAGGATGTCCATGATTTTCAAGTTTTAAGTTGATGCCAGGGGTGTGACAGAACCCCAAGTTCCCTAGGAGGTGGGAGAAAGGAGCTAGGTGCTGCAGGAGGCCCAGGGCTGGGGTTTCTTTCTCCCATTTAGAAGGGAGGACCCACAATTCTGATCTGAGGAGGAGTCAGGATTCTGCCTTGACATGTCTCAAAAGGGAGATGCATTTTGAGGGCAGGGATATTCCTTTAAGACTGGCTTTACCTTCTCACTCAGAATCCATGGCTATGGTCAGTTGACCAAGCTATGAACATTTTTCCTTGAAAGGGAAACAAAAGTATCAGAACGCTCCTTTGCTCTTACAAATCTAGAACTTTTAAGTAAATGCCCAATAGAGTTGCTAGGGTCTAATATTACCTAATAGTGATTATAGTAATAATGCTCTGCATTTATATAGCATTAAAATATTTTGAAGCACTTGCATATTGATTATTGGTTAAAAAAATTTTTTTGTTTTATTTTTTCCAGCTTTATTGATGTATAATTGGCAAATAAAACTTGAATATCTTCGAGGTGTTCAACATGATGTTTTGATATATTATAAAATGATTTCCATAATTGAACTAATTAACATGTCCTCACATAGTTACTTTTTTGTGTGTGGTGAGAATGTTTGAGACCTACTCTCAATGATTTTCAAATATATAACACATTATCATTAACTAGAGTTATCATGCTGTGTACTAGGTCTCCAAAACTTCTAACAGCAAATTTGTACCCTTTGACCGACGTCGTGCATTTGCATATTCATTGTTGATCAGGGCTGGCTTTATATACATGCACCAGGGTTATTCCATAGATCTAGCTCTTGGAAGGGCCCAGAGCTTGGTTTAAAGCTCTGCAGTCGCATCTTGCATTTCTAAATAATTCTCAGATTTGTGTTTCCTAAGTGAAGTCTAATGGGACTATGAAGCAAGAGTCAAACTTGGAGCCTCAGCTCACATGCGATTCTGCCTTTCTGGTGTGAGTTCTTGGCTGGCTGCTCTACTTTGTGCTGCCCAGGGCCCTGACCAGGTTCCTCTGTCTGGCTAGAGCCCTAACCACTGCTGCTCTTTGGGTAGCCATCTGATGGCCTTGACAGGGGTGGGGGATGAACTTTTCTGCACTCACTCTTTTTCCTGCCTCATCCCTTAGTGATAGTAGGGATTTTCTGGGTGGAAGGTCACTCTCTCATCACTTTCTGGAGTAGGCAAGGCAGTGGCTATTTTTACCCCTAACTGCAGAAGCATGACTTGCTCAGTGGACAACATGGTGGGTGATTCAGCAATGGCTTCTCACCCACCCCTGACCCAACTGCCAAGCACATCTGGTCTAGAGATTGTCAACCACTGGGTAGTCACTTGTCATGTCATATGTTGGGATGGCAGGCCTTCAGAAAAAGGAGACTGTCTCCTTTGACCCCGGTTGGCCTCACTTTTTTTTTTTTTTTTTTGCAAAACAAGATAGACAGCTGTGCAGTTGGCATTCACTATGATGTTTGGCAAGCTAGATAGGACGAGGGTGTGCCTACCCTGATGTGTACCTCCATTGTTTCTACTGCTAGGGGAGGCCACCAACCATTACCATCTCTGTGACTTGCTCTGGGGCAAACACTTATAATGACATATATGTTCAATCACAACATATGCACAAGATAGGGTTTATATTTTGGGGTGGTTCCTAACTTCTCTGAGTTTTAATTTCCTTACCTGTAAAACTAGTGCAACACCTATTTCACAAAGATATTGTGGAAATTAAATATGATGGTGTTGTGTATTAAGAGATGGGGAGAATTTTATCTACCTGCATTACTCTGGCACTATATTTGTTTGGAAGAACCATTTCAATAAGCAACTTGAGGAGGAGGGTGGGACCCTGTGGACATACTCAGGTAAAACAAGTGGGTTGCCTAACTTCTGCACTTATGACAAAGGGTTTGGACTGTTCCCAAGAGGAAGGAAGGGAAAAAAGGCGTCAGCAAAGCTTTGTGGGGGAAGGGAACACTAACAACAGTATGGCCTTTAGGGAATGGAAAGTTTAATGGGACTTTAAACAAATGTTTGTGTGGGGTTTGTGTTTTAAACACCCCCACCTACCCACCTTCATGGACTCTTTGAAAAGACGAAGTGACTCCTGGCCTTGTGTGTGATTAGTTTAATACTGTCTCTGGGGTGTGTGTATATGATTATGGGTGTGTGTGTGAAGGGGTCAGTGTCTCAAAGAGGTATTGAGGTTTGTGTCCATTTTGGTGCAAATGAAAATAGATAATATGCTGGAAGATGAGTGTAGAGATGATGCTGAGTTATGACATTGCTCTTTGTTTCCTCTGAGTGACCTTTGTTGTTGTTGTTGTTGTTGTTGTTGTTGTTTATACTGTGCATTTGGGTGTGTCGGGAGGTATTACAGCAGCTATGCACATGCTGGTCAGTTTATATTCTTCCACAACCCTTACAATCAGCACACATATTGACATAAGTAGTAGCTACTAAGGGAAGGAAACTAATACGATTTTATACTATCATTTCAATGACCCTATGATGTAGGGATTAGTCTCTCTGGTTTACTGATGAGGTGTATGAGGCTCAGAGAGGCTGAGAAACTTGCCTGGGTTACACAGCTACTAATGCAGCAAAATGGAAACACAAATCAATGCCCAATTCACACTGCCTCCCTGGTCATACAGTCCTCTTCACCAGACTACCTAGAGTTTTGGTGTCATATAAACTAGGCATTAACAATAAATGTATATTTTAAAACACACAGAAATAAGAATAAGACGAACTGATTTTAAGCATTCCTAGGGAACAAAAAGTAGAATAGGAAAGAGGAACAAGAACATAACAAAGTATATGTAGTACAACTCAGTTATCCCTCAGATAATTGTAGGAATGTGCCAATGTTTGTCATTGCACTATAATGATACCAAAAAGAGAAAGTGCACCAGATAGTTGCAACCTATTGTGCAAGAAAGGCTGCCTCCAATGTGTCTAAAAGCATGGTTCTTTCTTCAGCCAAGTCAAGTTCAAAGGAGCACATGAATAATTGGCTACAGCTACCCTTTAAGCAAGTGCCAGCTCTCTGTGCTCAGGTTGATGCATCTCCAAACCTCAGGGAGCCAGGAATCAGCTGCCAGCAGCCAATGGGCTTCTGAGCATTCATAACCAGACCAGGTGCTGATCCATCAAACTAATTAGCAGCCTGTGGGCCACAGTTAGCTGGGAAGGTGGAGGTTTTTAACTCTTTTCCTGACAGACTGTGGGCCTATCTGTGCTTTTTGAACTATGTTCTATCCTATCCATACATCCACAAAGAAGGAAGCCTTGAGAATTCAAAAGGAAGGAGGCTAAAGGGAAATACAGGTTTGCTTTAAATAAGATAAGAGAGACCAGCTTAACAGAAGAGTGGACCATGACTCACAAATACACCCAGATTTGTATGTATACACACACATACTATTTATACATCTTCATTTTACTTAGAATGAAGCAGATGTCATCTTTGCAGGGTGGACATCAATGAATACTTGCTCGTATTGGCAATGACATAATAATATTTAGAACAAATAGTAAATAAGAGGAGAAAATAGGGCAGAATTAGAAGAGCTATAGCTTGTTGGCACCTGAAATGTATTTAATCATCAAGCTTCCAAAAGAGCAAACACAATTACCTTTAAATGAAAATAGAGAGAACATGTTGAAAGCTCAGAAAAAATAGAAAACATGCTTTAATTAGGAGATGAAGGAGATGGAATGCATCAGAAATAGTGTTACTGCAAATTACCAGACTTATGAACTGGCATGGAAATCAGTAGAGGAAAGAATTCAGTGAATTTTAGTAAATTGGTAGAGATGTTCTAAATAGTGCATTTAAAATTAGTTTTAATGTGATGATCAACAGTAAAACAGAATCAACAACCAAGCCAACTCCATTCCAAATGTCTTCATTGACATAAGAGAAGCATTCTGTAGCCAATTTGTTCAATATTTATGACTTTAGTGAAGTTTTGTTTACCGTGATCCGGTAATCTCCAATGGAGCAGTACCAATACATGATCTGGGGATACAAGATAATAAAGGAGCATCCGAGTTTTTGAGGTAGCTAACTCTGAGCATCTGAGGAATGGCAAGGCAAGATACTGGCAGAAGACAGAAGACATGGAGGTGACATTTATGGAGATGTCTGCATGGGCTTTCTGTCAGCATATGGAGACCTGAGGACGGGCTTCAGTTGAAGGGGATTTCAATGACACCCCATCTCTACCATCTGGAGATAAAAATCCTGTGGTAAAAACTGTAATGTCTCACTGATGAACTTCATATTAATGACAAGATCCGAGCCAAGGCTCCCTTGGACTACTTACTAGAAAACTGTTTGCTGCTTGATTCTGGGGTTAAAAAATGAATTTATGGATTTATGCCTTGACGAGGAACAGCTGTCATGGTATTTGTAAAACTAAAGAATCAAGATGATGAAACTGAGATTATCCCAGAGTCTCCAGGGACCTATATTCAGCCTGAGGAGGTTTGGATGTACTGGCTGTAAGGTAAACTCTATTGCCCCAAGAAACTAATCTACATGTTAAGATTACAAGCACAAATCTTTCCCCAAATATTTACTGAGCAAAAGCATAGTGAGTGGTTCTGAGGGACAGCAGGGGCAGGAGTTGGATTGTTTTGCTGTGAGAAATTAATGTACTACACTGCACTTTAATCAGTTCAGGGAGTGTGGTCTTTTAAATAGACCATAGTAGGTAATCCAGAGTCAATGAGCCCTTGGAATCATGCCAAATAATAATTCTCCATAATGTTTCCTATGGTACTGTGTGCAAAGTCGATGAGGTACAAGCCAGTTCTGTGGCCCCCAGCTAAGCTGGTGCAATTACTGCTCTACCAAAGTAATTCATCTCTCCCCACTCCTATGAACTATGAACTCCTATGAACTCTCCCTATGGTTTGGTCAGAGCTAACCCTCAGCCTCTACATTACTATTAGCAAAGGAAAAAGCATACAGTCCTTCCTACCTCTCCAGACTCAACTCTAGACTCCCCTTAGTTGAACCCCTTGCAATGCCTCCAGGGAGGGCTTGACTGGGTGCCTTTGCCTTCAGGATTCCCTCTGCCTTTAAAATCCTTCAATCAGTTCCCTGCCTGCAATATTGTTTTTTGTTTTTTGTGACCATCTCCTGAAAATTTTCCTTGATAATAATGGCAAACACATAGCACCTGCTTGGTACCAGGTAAATGCTTCATTCAATGTACTTAATTCTCATCCGAATGTTATGAAGTCAGTGCTGATACACTCTCAGTTTTAGAGACAAAAACTTGAAGGCAGAATTGACAAGAAATTAACTCAGGGTCACTGGTAAGTGGCAGAGCTGAGGTTATGAACCAAGGCAGTCTGGCTCCAGCCTGTCCGTTCTTCACCACTGCTCTGAACAACGGGATCCCTCCATCTTGACAGTAGCCCGAGCTCATGCCACTAAAGCAGGCCACACTACTTTGCAATCATGTTTGTAACCCTCCCCTCTCTCTGCTCTAACTGCTAGGAATCCACCAACACTCAGCCCAGGCATCATTTTTACCCCATAAGCCAGAGACTTATGGTTCTCCATTGCCCAAGCCATGCTGCTCTACCAGAGAACTTTCCAAACATGTGTCTGTTTACCTGTCCCCCATCGACCCGTGAACTCTTGGAGGTTTCGAAGACAGGGATGGTCTCATATGTTATGGTACATATCATAGCACCTGCATATGAGGCTGTTGCTTAATACACATCTGCTGTTCAATGGTTGGATTCTGCTGCTAAGAAGTCTTCACTGGGGGCTGGGGGTGTGGCTCAGTGGTGGAGCACTTGCTTAGCATGTGTGAGGCATTGGCTTCCATCCTCAGCACCACAAAGAAATAAATAGTTAAAATAAAGGTATTGTGTCCATCTGCAACTAAAAAATAAAAAAAAAGAGGCCTTCACTCTGCAACTCTGGTTTCCAGTGTTTACAAACAGATTAAGAACAAAAAGGATTCCATCACAAATCCCTGGAGAACCATGACAAATGCTTAGCTCCAGTTCAGAAAGAAGCAAAGCTATTAATAGCTCAGGCAGGGGTTCAATGTGAAATGACCTGGACTTAATTTGTCCTCACAGCTTAGATTTGCTGAACTTCAGTCTGCAGGTGTCCTGGGAGATCATTTTGTCCAGGTATTGCAAAATGGTGGCCTAAAGATGATTTTCATTTGATGCATGGTTGTTTCTATTTTTTATTAGGACACCTTTTTTAGGCAAGACATTTGCTCTTTATTTCTCCAGATTCTGACTACACTATACCCTATGGAAATATAGCACCTCACTCATTTGTAGAATCTGCCCACCCTTCAAGGCACTTAGTATGACATGTCTGATTTAGTCTGACCCATTTTTTTTCTTCCTTTACAGCAAAGCTCCTTATCTTTGTACTTACAGTCTCCAGTTTTCTCCTTAACTCATTCCATTCAGGTGTTCCTCTTGCCCTCCAGCCATACCCTATCTGCCTACAGCTACCACCAGTTAATCCCATCAGAATTGATTGGATTCAGGTTCTCATAACCCAATCATTTCACCTCTATACTTTCTTGCATTGTCTTGCATGAACTTTTGGGGGACACTTCATATCCAAACCATAACAGTTTCCCTTCCCCTTTCCCGCATTACTTTTCTCTAAAGCATATTATCACCCTCTAACATACTATATATTTTTTTACTGTTTTTGTTGACCTGTCTCTCCTACTAGAATGTAAACTTGCTAAAGAAGCACTTTTTTTTGTCTTCCTTGTTTACTGCTCAGAATAGGGCTCAAAACAGTAGGTACTTGTGGGTTGAATTATGACTCCCCTTTCCCCAAATCCATGTGTTGAAGTCCCTGTGACCTTTTTTGGAAAAGGGTCATTGCAGACATAATTAATTAAGTTTACATGAGAGACCCCTACTCCAATATGACTAGTGTCCTTGTAGAGAGAACATTGTGTGAAGAGAAAGAGATATGTGCAGAAGGAAAATGATGGGAACAGACACAGGGAGAAGATGGCCATCTACGAGACACGGAGAGAGGTCTGGGGCAGATCTTTCCCTCCTCGTTCTCAGAAGGAACCAATCCTGCCAACACCTTGATTTTAGACTTCCTGCCTCTGGAACCCTGAGAGAATAAGTTTCTATTGTTCAGGCCAGCCCATCTGCGGTACCTTGTTAGGCCAGCCTGAGCAAACTAATAGAGTACTCACAGAATATTCTCAGGAAAAATGTATGAATGAATAAATGAGTAAATAATTTTTTTTCAAGGAAGCCTAGTGAAGTCGAGCAACTTGCCAGAAACACCCAGTCTTGGTTCATGGGCAGAATCAAGACAAAACTCCAGTTCTCCTCCCTCCCGCTACTCTCAACTCCCAGTTCAAGGCAGCATCTGCCTGACTCGCAAGCACTGAACAGGGATGCCCAGGGTGAGCAGATCTCTAGGGCCTCACCTTACATGCCTTCCCACCTACCCCTGCCCCAATCACATACCCTGGGTATGGCATGGCTGGACAAGTATGGACATGTGTTTGCTATGTTCTGATCTCTCAGAGAAAAGCCCTGTGTATGACTCTTCCATTATTCAGGAAATAATAAAAGTTGTAGTCATAATATATAGGGAAAAAAAAGAATGATTCACTGCTGAGCCACTGAGCCGCAGGGAGCAATACAAGGTTTAGAGCAGACAATCAGCTAAGATAAGTCACGATGATGTCACAGCGGAATAGACAAATGCCTCAGTGGGCTGATCCAAAAGAACATCCCAATTAAATCAGCTTACTGCTGAGCACTCTTCTACATCCGTGAAGAGCTGCTCTCCATTCTGACAGCCACATTAAGGCGAGGCGATAAAAGGAGGAGGCAGGAAGCAGCAGTTTATCCAACATATTCCATGCGGGAAGAAATGATTTTGAACTGCTACTGAGTAAATGAACACCATTCACATGGCAATGTCCTCAAAGAGGTCACACATGTTTGGATACTTACCAAACATGTCAGGAACACAGTTTTCTTTTCAGAATGGAGTTACAGTATGACATTGGACATGAGAGGCAGACAAGAGCCACCAGGGGAGATACCAAATATTTAATGAAATATTGACATGACTGCCCACACAGTCTTACAGGGCATAGTGCTGAAGCTCATTTGGGTACAGTAGTAGAGATGCCCCTCACTCCTCTGATCCTTGGCATTTTCATCACAGTGTGACACATCACCATTCATTTAAGTGTTACGAAGATTGAGAGAGCATGTGTGGGACAATGCCTGGGGCCTAGCTGTCCTCCATGACGCTAGCAACACTTTTCAAGGTCATTATTAGATAATAGGTATTGGCAAATGCTAATTCACTTAACCCTTACAACAACTCTAAAATTTAACTACCGTTGTTACTATTTGACAAATGGAAAACCTAATTAGGGAGAAGTTCAGCAACTCTCTCAATGTCACACATCCAGCAGTCCGGATCCCAGAAGCTCAATATCCACCCTACCTCACCCTCAGGAAGTGTCAGGGCCCCCTCTCCCCCTCTATGCTCCAGAGAGGCAAAGTCCCTGAAACCAAAGTCCCCCAATGTTTTAATGCCCCAAATTTCCAGTAGAGGACAGTGGGAAGGCTATCATTGCTGTTCAATTTCCATTCAGATGCAGAGAAGAAAAAAGATAAAACAAACTAGTACAAATGGTAAGATCACAAATTTGGAAAGGTTTTTTTTTTCTTTTTAATGAACACATAGTAATTTTACATATTTATGGGGTGAAGTGTGATAAGCTAATACATATACACAATGTGTACTGTCCAGATCAGGGTAGTTGGCATTTCCAGCTCCTTATCATTTTTTTGTTTGCAGCCTTCAAGCTCCTTTCTTCCATTTTTTCATAAAATATATAGTATGCTACTGTGAACCATAGTCATCCCACTGTGTTAAGGAACACTAGAATGTATTCCTTCTATCTAATTGTGTTTTGTTTTTTAATTTTTTATCATCTGAACTTCTTTAAGCATTCAGGGTGAAGAGTTATTTATCTCAGTTAATGAATCTCATGGTCATGGTAACCAAATGCCCTACAGCTCTGAGATTAGTGAGTGGCCTTTGTCTAGGGACCACTTAGTGAAGTAAATCCTGCATGAACAAAGGAGGAATGGGATTTGGGAAAATGAGGACAGTGGAGGAAAGGAACAAACATTTGTTGAGCAGTTATCTTATGCCAGATAGGGCCCAACCGTTATTATTTCCCTTAATTCTTCTAACAATTCAATTGTTTAACAAATACTCATTTAGTGCAAGAACCATAATAGGTATGGGTTTACAAAATTAAATACATCATGGCCCCTGCCCTTTTAAACAAAATGGATAAAGAAAAGCACAGGAGTAACTTGAGCTCAGTGTGATGCTATCTTGATATGAGAATATGGAGGCACTGGAACTATGGAGGTACCAAGATGGCACCTACTATGTCAATAGCTCCTGCCTGGGTAGCTGTATTCTCCCAGAACCCCAGATCCTATGTAGAGGGCTAGTAAGTTGCCTAGATGAATGACTCTTTCTCTCCAAAGTTTACATTTGGGAGTAGGAAGGGAATCAGGCAACTGATTATGGGAACAGACACTGAGAAGGTGATCAAAAAAGACTGATGAAGCAAAGGGAGATGAGTAGAATGGAGGAAAGAGATCATGGGAAAACGGGAGGGAGGAGGAAAGTGCTGAGGAGGGATATTGGCCAAATTATATGGCTGTATTGTGTGCATGTACAAATGGGTAATAACAGATTCCACCATATGTACAACTCAACTATAATGCACCAATAGAAATTGTGGAGAAAAAAAAGAATGATAAAATGCAAAAAAAGGAAAAAAAAAAAAAAAAAGACCGAAGAAGTAGAGGAGGCTAAGTGGACCAGGTGTAAGCAGATATAAGTAAGCAGAGGCTATGAATAAACAAGCTATGTGGCACAGAAAATGTGGGGAAGCTAGTCAGCAGCAAGAGGTGAAATGAGTAGAATCAGAGGAAACTTCAACTGATGTATGTACCACAGTGTATTGAATCACCTCCCTGATGTTAGACCATTTTAATTTTTTTTCTGTATTACAAAGAATCCCAAGATGATCATTCTTGTATATCAATATTTGTGGCACTTCTGATGAGTTTCTTTAATATATTCTTGGATTAAAGAGTATGCACATTTTAAAGCTCTTGAGATAAGGATTTGTCTTTATTTTCAGGAGTGCTGCTTTTCCACTTCCTTTAGTATATGAGAGGGGCTATTTCAACTGACCATGCTGGGGCTGGGCATATAGCTCAGTTGGTAGAATGTGAGCCTCACATGCACAAGGCCCTGGGTTCAATCCCCAGCACCACAAAAACAAACAAACAAACAACAACAACAAAACACAACTGACCATGCTGTCTAGGAGAAGGTAGTAGCTACTATTTAAATTTTTATTTTCTCAATTGCTTGCGTATCTTACATGTCATGGGATATATATGTTTCTTCTTTTGTGAATTGAGTTTGTTCATGTCTTTTGTCTATTTGTCTCTAGGGCCATTTACATTTTTCTAACTGATTTATAAGAATATTACATAACAATGTTCAACATCACTAGCAATTAGGGAAATGCAAATTAAAACTACACTGAGGGCTGGAGATATAGCTCAATTGGTAAAGTGTTTGCTTTGCAAGCACAAGGCCAAGGGTTCAATCCCCAGCACTGCAAAAACAAACAAACAAACAACAACAAAAAAACTGCACTGAGATTTTTACCTCACTCCAGTCAGAATGGCAATTATCAGGAATACAAGTAACAATAAATGTTAGTGAGGATGTTTGGAAAAGGGTACACTCATACATTGCTGGTGGGACTGCAAATTGGTGCAATCACTCTGGAAAGCACTATGAAGATTCCTCAAAAAACTAGGAATGGAATCACCATTTGACTCAGTTTTACCACTCCTGGGTATATATCCAAAGGAGTTGAAATCAGCATACTATATTAATGCAGCCACAACAATGTTTATAGGAGCACAATTCCCAATAGCTAGCCTATGAAACCAAGCTAGGTGACCTTCAACAGATGAATGAAGAAAATGTGGTATATTTACACAATGGGATATTACTCAGTCATAAAGAAAAATGATTTTATGACATTAGGTGGTAAATGGATGGATCTGGAAACTATTATGCTAAGTGAAATAAGTCAATCCCCCCCAAAACAGAGGTCAAATGTTCTTTCTGATATGTGGATGCTAACCCATAGCAAGAGTGAGACAGAAGAATAGAAATTCAGTGGATTAGACAGAGGGGAATGAAGGGGAGGGGTGTAGGAATAGGGAAGACAGTGTAATGTATCTGACATAACTTTCCTATGTTCATATATAAATACACCAAATGAATCTCAACATCATGTACATCCACAAGACTGAACTTCTAATTAGAATAAGATACATCCAATGCCTGTATATAGATTCCACTGTCATTTAAAAAGAATAAATAAAAGTTAAAAAAGACTGATGCTCACCAGTATATTTTGAAAATATTCCCCATAATCTGTTGCTTATGTTTCCATTTTCATTTGAGACAAAGTTTTATATTTTTCAACATGCTGGTTGATCTTTTCCTTTGTAATTTGTTTAAGTGTTTTTTCCCCCACCATATAACCCAGCTATCCCGCTCCTTGGTGTTTATCCAAAAGAACTAAAATCAGCATACTATAGTGATTCAGACACAATGTTAATCGCAGTGCAATTCACAATAGCCAAGTTATGCAATCAGCCTAGGTGCCTGTCAACAGTTGAATGGTTAAGAAGATGTGGTATATACACTCAATGAAGTTTTACTCCACCATAAAGAAGAATGAAATTATGGTATTTGCTGGCAAATGGATGGAACTGGAGAACATTATGCTAAGTGAAATAAGCCAGACTCAGAAAATCAAGGGTCAAATGTTTTTTCTCAAATGTGAAAGCTAGAGCCAAGTGAAAGAACAAAGATAGAGGAAAGATCAGCAAAACAGAGGAAGGAAATTGAGGGGAGAGAGGAGAGACAGGAAAGGGAAGGAAATGCAGGATGAATTTGAAAAAATTCTCTTCATGTACATGTATAAATGCTATGTACATGTATGTATAAATATACATAAATGCTATGTACATATATAAATATTTATACATGTATAAATATACCACAGTGAATTCCACCTTTCCATATACCTATAAAGTAGCAATTAAAAAAGCCAATAAACAAATAGAAGGAAACCCAGTAGAGTAGAGGATAGTGAATAGGGATTGTGAGAAGGGGATGGAAAGAGGAGGCACTTCCTCTTTTTTTACACGTATGATTATGATTTTAAAAAAGTGTTTTTTCTTTTCCCTGAAAAAAATCCTGTTCTTCTTTCTAGATTGGGAAGAATTGGCTTTGTTTTTTTCCCCCCAAGTTTCAAAAAAAAATTTTTTTTACATTTAATTCTTCTGTTCACTTAGAATTTATTTTGATGTATTTGAATCTTTATGAAGGAAGATTTTGTACAAAATAAAAAAGAGGATTGTGTTATCCTATTCCAGAAATATCTAATCTGTGATAATGCTTGTTCCCAGTAGAGCCAGCCACTAATGACTTCCAATAAGCACTTCAATGAATTGAGCACACACAGATCCATTTAAGTATGAAACGAGGGAGAGCATATGATCAAGGGTGGGGATGTCATCGTTTGTGTGCTCTGTACAGAACATACTTTTACTAAATGGAAATTATGGTTGCTGCATAATTCAGTCTACTTAAATTCTCACACAAAATCAGAAGCCCTCAGTTCTTAAGCTGGATCTGTACTGATTTACAATGGGACTCTTAAACACATTGTACCTCCTTGACCCCAACACCCACTTTCCAATTGCCTGTCTTTCAAAACTATCTAAGTAGATTCCTTTAGAAAGAGAACACTTTGTCATTTGGGAGAGATTTTCCTTTTGAGTTTGTGCTTATTTAAAACCCAGCAGAACGTCAACTTCATATTTTCATAGGGTCTCTTTCAAAGTGGAGTGACTGAATGGAAGCTGTGTGGTTGGTGAAGTACTCGGCTGTATTTCCAAAAATCTGCAATTGTGAGTGTAGAATAATGCAACAGCAAGTTCCAGAGACCAGTGAAAGGCAGGGGCACGCTAACAGGGGACCCCACTCTAGACTTTCCATTTCAATAACTTCAGGAATTGGGGAAAGCCCACTAACCACAGCCAATTATCTGAAAGCTATATTTGTTAGTGACGGATATGGTAACTGAGTACCACTAGCTGGGTGGCTTAAACAGTAGAAACTTATTGTCTCATAGTTCCAGAGGCCAGAAGTACAAGGTAAAGGTACATTGGCAGGGTTGGGGAGGAAGTCTGTTCCATGTGTCTTGCTGGCAATCACTGTTACTCCTTGGCTTATAGAAATACCACTCAATTTCTGCCTTTGTTACTACATGGCATTATCCCAAATGCTATAGGTCCTGCCCACAACTTTTTTTTTTAAATAAGGAGACCAATCAAACTGAGGTAAATTCCATACTAATGACCTCATTTTAACTTGATTTCCTCTCAAAAGACCCTAGCTTCAAGTATCGTCACATTCTAAAGTACTGGGGTTAGGACTCCAAGGAATGAAATTTTGGAGAGGACATACTTCAAGCCAAACCAGATGGACACACTCAATTTTTGGGCCAATTACTCTGACATAGTGGATAGAGTATGGGTATCTTAGCAGACAAACCAGGTTTCAATCATGGCTCTTGTTAGATCTGGAACATTGGACACCTCCCTCAACCTGTTTCTTCAACTGTAAAAACAATGAAGGTTATAGTAAAAATTTATCCATTAATTCAACAAATGATGGCTCACTCAGGGTCACCCGAATGGAAACTGCATGATATGTGTCATTTATCCTTCCTTGTACATGTTGATGTCATAAGAATACTCTGAGGAATATTAATGTATTGCCAACCCAAGTATTACTAAATGAGATTAAAATGTAAAGGGAGAATTTTACTTAAATGGTTTTTATTCATCCTACTTTAGGATGTATTTCTACATTTATGATAGAACCACTTGTATTTGACAGGCTGTTGGAGTCATTATGTTGGTACCATATTTTTCTTGCTGTAGAGAGATAAAGGCTGAAACTCCTCATATCCTTCACCACTTAGTGACTTCCAATTTAAAAAAGAAATTAAAAATGGCCTGGACATGTAAACTATTAAAAATGGAGTAGAATCAAAGGATTGATCACTCCCCCCCCCCCGTAATATAGATGCACTGTAACTACAATCTGTTTATGTGAACTTCAATTTACTCTTTAGAATATGTGACCCACTTTGAAACCAAGTAAGAAAATCATGAATCGATACTTCAAGAGGATCTGTAATATTTCACTGTTCACTAAATTTGATGTTTTATTCACTCGACCATGTTCCCTGAAATATTGCATTAAAAAGAAATATCTTGCTTGATTTGCCATGGTAGCCTGGGAAATATGCCAGGGATAAAGCTCATTGCTTAGATGCCTCTCAAAATCTCCTTCTGCCAGGCATTTGCATTTCCCGGGAGCAGGGAATCATGGTCTTGCTGAAAGATGCTTCGTAGAAGACTCTCTAAGGCAATGGATTTAAAACTTAAACATTATTGTTAACTTTTACAGAGGAGTGTTCACTTTTAAAGAAATCATACCTAAATCCCCACATTTTTGGTCATTATAGGGTGGAGGTTCTGGAGTTCCTCTCACAGTCCAAGGTCCATGCTACTTAAAGCAGGTTGTGCCTAAGGAAAGTTTGTAGGACCCCAGGGCTCAATGCAATGCAGTCTTAAAGCCACTGTGTTAGAGCCTGGTCTACAGGGGAGATGAAGGCCTCTGGCTAAGCAGGTTTTCTACACCCCACTTGATATTATAAAGTAAGAATTACAGGAAGTATCTTTCAAAGCAGAGAAAGGGAACCATATTGATATGTATGTCCTGTGATTCACCTGGAAATTTTAGCAGACAATGATATCTGATGACCACATACAGGTTTCTGTTCCATCAGGGAGGAAGGATTTAATTACAGAAACTTACTTTAGGTCCTGTACATCCTGTCTTTAGGGAATACTCACTGATTCCACCAACTGTGTTGTGAAACACCTGCTTTTACCTCCATAGTCACCTGTTGTTGCACTAATATTACATTCATGTTATAATTACCAATTTGGCTTAAGTTGGACCCTCCAGTAAGAAAACTCATGGAAGGTAGGGCCCATGTCTTTTTCGCCTTTGTGTGCCTAATGCTTAGTCCAGTGGCTTACCACTACTATTACTACTGTCCTTGTTACTTTAAAAGCAACTAGCATTTGTGGAATACTGATTGTTCTTAGTAGCTAATTTATGGAATTTTATTTAATCCACAAATGCTACAATAAAGTAGATTCTATTACTGCCATCCCCTTTCATAGATACGAAAACTGTGACACAGAAACATAGAGTGCCTTGCCCCCCAACATGTAATTAAGAGGTAGAGGAGCTGGATATCAAACCCATGAAGTCTGTTTTCCTACTGTATAATGTGTTGGCTTTTTGTTGCTGTGACAAATTTCCAGAGAAAAACAACTTAAAGGAGAAAAAATTTATTTTGACACATGTTTTCAGAGGACTCAGGGCATCATGCAGGGGACTCAGTGATGCAGGGCATCATGATGGAGAGGTTGTAATGGAGTAGAACTGCCTACCTTATGGAAGCTTGGAAGGTTGGAGGGGAAGAGAGAAAAGAGAAATAGAAATAGAAAAGAAATACCAGGCACAAGGTATGCCCTTCTGGGTGCACCTGTAGTGACCTACTTTTTTCAACTAGACCTCACCTCCCAGTTTCCACCAACTCCTAATAGTCCATCCAATTGTGAATTCATCAATGGATTAATACACTGATGAGATCAGAACTCTCATGATCCAATCATATCCCCAAAGCAAAAGCACCACCTCTGAACACTGCTGCATTGAGGACCAAGACTTTAACACATGAGACTTTGGGGGACATTCCAAATCCAAATTGCAACAACTAGATAACATCATTTAACAATAATATTGGAGGGCTCTCCATGTACCATACCCTGTCCTGCACACTTAGAATATGTGGTAATCCAAAGTTCTTTTTCTTTTGAGTATTTGTAGCTGAAATGCTCTCACTGTGTACACAGCAAACATCTGAGTGAATTAAAACTGAATTGAAAGATTACATTTTAACTTGCATTTTCAGATGAGGAGTCTGAATCCCTGGGGGCCAAGGAACTCTTTCAAGGTAACACAGCTGTTCTGTACCAGACTCAGACCTTGATTCAAATTCTATTCTGTCATCTCTGATTCTTTGCCTTCAAGCCAATCTATCTAAACTATCTGGAGCAACCCACTTTAGTGGGTGGGTTCTATTTTTAGAAGATTCTTGGTGATAGAGATTTCAGAGCATCTGCTTTGTCTCTAATCAAACTTTTGCTTAGACAATTTCTTTCTGTTTGATGTTCTGTGGTCCATGATTTTTAACAGAGGCACTAACTTGGCCCAAATTCTTGATGGATCAATGAAAGTTGTAGGATGACATACACCAGGAAATGTAGTGAGCTCCACATGCCTGTGACTTCTTACTCTGTTGTAACTTCCCTACAAGTTCACTTCTTACATAACAGAGGAATAAAGTTGCAGTGTTCACTTATATTGTTTGGAAAGAGTCCTTTCAGATGTGTTTCAAAGGCTGAGCATCTAAACCCAGATAAAACTGCTAGTTGTTGGTTGAGGGTGAACATGGGATGTACCTACTCCCCCAAACCAAAAGTATTACTCAGCACAGAACACTTAACAAGTCCTGGTCCACCTACCTGATCAACTGCTTACAGACAGAAACAAGGGGTTGACTTGCTGTGCACTCTCCTTAGACGTTTAGCTTCAACCATTACCTCAATGCATAGCTTATAGTGAAAAGCTTGCTGTTCTACTAAGTGCTAGGTATATTAGATTTAATAAGAATCAGGTAGTAATTTCATCAGTTGATGGAAGCTATGGATAGAAGCAAGTTAATGAAAACTTCACTTTTCAAACAAGATCCAGTACACACACACACACACACACACACACACACACACACACAATTTACTTGGTGATTACAGGGATAGAGAATAATTTCTAGGTCTTGTTAAAAGCAGTTCTTTTTTCCTTCCTCTGTCGTCTTTTCTCTCTTCTTTCTTCTTGAAATTCCCATACTCTTTCTCTCCTTCCTTCCTTTTCTTTCTTTTTGAAATTCCCTTCCTGTTTCCCTCCGTTCTTCCTTTCCTTTCCCTCTTTTCGTGTTCTCCATTTATTCAACAAACATTTAGGGAACACTTGCCACATGTCAGAGTATCGACCATATGCCAAGGATGATCCCCTAATGCCAAGGTAATAAACAAGAGTTCCTGCTCTCAACAAACTCATGGTCTAGTAGAATTGCAGAGTCACTTTAAGGGGGTGCGTAGTACATCTTCAATGATACAGAGGTCAGAGGAATCATCTCCGATCTCTTGCATGCCTTTCATGGTTCTCCTCTTTCTTCTGCAGCTGGGATTCATCTTAATAGCCCTAATGTTATACCACTTGTTCACGTAGCTCAGCATGTTTTCTATAGACCCTGTCAATTATTGCCATGTTCTAATGAGGTTTCAAAGAAATTGCTTGACCCTCTGGGCACCATTTAATTACATAAGGAATATCATCCCATTCCCATGCCTGTCTTCCATTTGCTGCATGAGGAGCAGAGGAGAGAAGAATGACTCTGAGGGTCCCCAGATGGCCCTCTGCTGTGATCCGTTTGCTTGCTTTGGTATGCTTTGATTATAAGGCATATGTTCTCTGAGGAAATCACTTTGAGGAAAGTGATTGTAAATGAAAATGGAAACCCACCTCTTAAGATGGTAGCTACAAGGATTAACTTGAGAGGATTTTTGGACATTTAGTATCGTACCTTACTTCCAGAGAGTTTCAAGTCTTAAATATTAATAAATTCTACAGTCTGAGCTAAATTTTTATACCTTTCAAAATGTATCTTACAGGAAAAAAAAGCTATAGCACAAAAATATTTTCCTCCTCTAACCTCAAGCAAACGTGAGGGCTATCTGCTCTTGCAATTTTTATTACTCAATGATATCAATAAGGAAACCATGATTCAGTTTGTCCTTTCCCCTCACACATTCAGAATTACTCTGCAATTGCTCAGTGCTGGTATCTCTACCCTCAAGTGGCAGCTCTGCTTGAGAATGATATTTTTCATTATTTGGAGTTTTCTGAAATTTTATTGTGTGATATTAATATTTGATAATATCATAGCCCCAGAGGTATCTTTGTGCAACTTTAAAATACACACATTTTTCCCCTTTTTACAACTTTTAACCATTTATTACTCTGAATGTAAGGGAATCCATATGCTTTTCAGTAAGTGCATTTGATCCCTGGTTCATGACTGGCATTCATTGCTGGCTTTCCTTTGAGGACATAAATCCCTGCTCTCTGTACATTGTTTCTAATTACTTCACCAGAAAGTGAAGCCTAATTATGTTACAGCACACAAAAGGAATTAAATCGGTGTAATTCTGTCTTAAGATCATAACATGAATGTTGCATATACACATTAAGCTCTGATTTATTTGTGGACTTCGGTGTAAAAAATAAGATTTCCTTGGAAATTCATAGAAAACATGACAGATATTATTTCGCACAACAGTTGATTCCCTGAGGGTTCTCTTGTTCAGAGTTTATGGGGGTGTTAATATTGAAAGATGATGTACTTGATGTGCAAGGAAGGTTTTGGTTAACTGATATGAAACAATTATAGTTGATAAACCCAAAACTTCCTAAAGGCTTAGTTTTCAATGACTTTTGTTCTGTAATTCATTAACAAATGCAAAAAAAAACAAAACCAAAAACAAAACACACCTCCTCCTATCTGAATGCAGGAGGCATACTGTAAATGCACGGTGAATTTGTAGAAATAACTTTTTGGATAACTGATAAACTGGTTTCCCAGTACTTCATTGCTGCTCCCAACTACCAATCAATACTAAAAACAACCCCCAAAACCAAAAAAACAAAAATCCCAAAACAAAAGACATTCCCCACCTACCTTTGACAACCAGGGACTTGTTTGGCATTAAGAGGAAGCACGGCCCAATGGAGATAACATTTACTTTCCTAAATCCTAGCCTTTCTCATTTTTTATCATCCCTCCTTTTCTCAGGACCATTTATTTTCTTCTAATGCCTCCCTTCTCCTGATCCTGTTTTGCTCTAATGTCTCTGGATGAACCAAAGAACCTGTTTCTTTTTTCATTCATTAGCAATAGGTTTATGTTTTGCCTTCTTGTTCAATTCCCACTTGAACTGCAAGCAAGCTACCAGGATTTCAGCAAAGGGAGAATGGGGCATGGTGAACCGCAGGCGAAGATGCTGCCACTTAAGCCTGGACTCTTCCTTTCCCCCCATTCTTCCCTCAGGAAAGGAGGAAAAGAAGGCAGCAGCATCTGACTAAAATAGGGACAGGCCACCGAGCCACCACTGCAGGACTAAGATTGTGTGTAGCCCCCTGTCACAGAAAGGTCTGCATGTCATTCCAAGATTCATGTGCTGATGTTCCCTCCAGGTGGCTCCTTTTGACACGTTCTCAGAGAGTATCCTTCCAATGTTTAAAATAAATGTCATTTTCATTATCATTTATTTCTGTTCAATAAGATAATACAGGTTTGAAGAATATACGGTTCCTTATGAGACTATTTCTTTTTCTAATTCCTTATGTACAAAAAGACTATACTTAATTTTGAAATATATACTAACTCCAAGTGTTTTAGTGTATTCAGCCTCAGGAAACCCAGGTAGATTTCCTCAAGCCACCCAGTCTGTCCTTTCTATTTTTCCCCCATTGGCCAATTTTAACTCGTTCTTATATTCCACCGACCCAAAGACACATCACATCAGGGGCACAAACGTGAAATTGATGAAGTTAGTTTTATATTGAGGTCATGCAATCCTTTTGCAAGATATGAGAATGTCTAATGGTGTTGGGAGAACATTTCCTTCTTTGAGAGGTTTTAAGGGCTTCTGGGAAGGAATTCAGAGTGGAGGCAAGTTCCTTCTGTTTCTTAATCAATTCACTAAATAATTTCTATCACATAGGGAAATTGAGCTCCCACCCCAAACTGAGACATTATTTTGAAACAGATTATCAAATAATAGTGCAGACTAATTTCCATAGTTCAACGAGTAGGAAGGCAAAGTACATTATTTGCTAATGCAAATGCTGAACCTGCTCCAAAATTTTTAATATTCAAATTCCAGATGGGACAAGGAGACAAAAAAGTATTTGCCTAACAATATTCCAAATGAAAGTGACCTATAACACACAAAATATGGTTCTATTATATGCAGTGACACTTTTCTTTGTTAAGAATAATGAACTACAGCAGAATAGCATAATGTAGAACTCCATAGCTGATAAGCTTTCTGCACAAAGACAGAAAGAGAAAATTTCTTATACAGTTCTGTGTCCACTGCTTGCCTTGAGGAAGCACTTAACAGCTATTACTGTTAATAGTAACCGTATGAAGTTAATTGGTTTATAATGAAGCGGCAGAAAATACTGATGGTGAGATTGGGGCATATGAAAGAAGAAATAAAAATCGTACTCAGGCTACACAAAAATGATGCTTAAAATGACTTATCATATTTTATTCATAAATGACAAATTTGTTCACTGCACTCATTCCTTAGGTGATTCATCAAATTCCAACTCTAAGTTCATGATTCTCAAATTTTTATACCCAGTTCTGACTTCTCTCTTAAGCACTAGACTCAAATATCCACCTGCCCACCTGACATCTGCATTTAAAAAGCTAAAAGACATCGCAAACCTACAGAGCCCTTGGCTCCCCTTTGCCCCCTTCCTTTCTCCTGTTTCCTCTTTCCATTATCCACACCAGCATACATTTGGTTGCCTACACTCAGAACCTAGGAATCAGGCTCCCTATTTTTCTCTCTCCTAATAATTCCTCAGTAAATTTTTAGTTTTTTTGTACTGGGAATTGAACTGAGACACATCCCCAGCCATTTTTAAATATTTTATTTAGAGATGGTCTTGCTGAATTGCTTAGGGCCTCACTAAGTTGCTGAGGCTGGCTTCGAACTTGTAATCCTCCTGCCTCAGTCTCCCCAATTGCCATCAGGCCCAGCCCCTCAGCTTTGATTTTAAAAATATAGTTTTTAAATCCCAGCACATTTTGCCAACTCCATTGAAACACCATCCAGGCCACTGTAATCTACTCAACTAGTCCTCTGCTCCCACTTTTGCCCCTCTACTGTCCATTTCTGTATAGGCAATCATTGACTTTTGAACGTGTAAATTAGATAATGTTATTGCCCCATCTGAAATTTTCCAGTGGCCTTCCCTATCTTTACTTCCCTATCCTAGTAAAATGAAACTCCTTTCATTGCCTTGTAAGGCCATTTTCTGACCCATGCTTCTTGGTTAGACTTCTTCTCTTACCATTCTTTCCCTCATTCACTCCCGAAACCTCTGTGATTCTTCAGACCCTCCCTCCATTCCATCATTGCCTAGGAGCAGTCAAATGTGCCTTTTTTCCTCTTCCATTTGCTTCTCCTCAGATCTTTGATGACTTTCTCCCTCACTTATTTCAGTAACTTTCTCCTCTTCTAAGAGGACTTCCCTTGACTATTCCTACACAGCTTTCTCTATTCCCGACTCCAAAGTTCTCCCCAACCCTCTTGTGCCTTCCCCTGCTTTAATTCATAGTGCTCATTCCAGTCTAAATATATGTCATAGATTTAACATTTCCTCACTCTGTTTCTTCCCCCCTTTGAGAAGATAAACCCCTTGAAGTCAAGATCACTACTGTGTTCCCAATGCTTAGAACAGTGCCCAATGCACAAGATGCTTAATAGTTGTTGAATAAATGAATGATTGAATGATTTCTCTACTTAAAAGCTTTCTATAACTTTCCATTATCTAAAGAATTGAAGTTTAAACTTAGTCTTGCTTAGCCAAGGCCAGCCTCCACCAAAGTCCCTCACAGTCTCACTTTTTATGTTCTCTTTCCAGTCACAACTTCTTCCCAGGCACTGGTCACCCAGCACAACCCAATGTCTCAACAATTTAGGGGCTCTGGTAATGCCCCCCCTTTTTTATCTGGATCTCTGCTTCTCTTCTTTATTTGGCAAACTACAATCCAGCACTCATGTTTGGCTCTTATATCACCTCCTCCATAGACTTCTCACCCTGCCTCAATCTCTCCCATCAAAATTTGCTATTACATCTATGATAATAAATACCACATTGTATTACATTTGATTATTTAGGTAACTGTTTTCTCTTTGGATGTGAATCTCCTGTTGGGTGTTATGACTTTTTCATTTTGACTACCTATGACAGTGATTGACATACAATGGACATTAAATCAACATTTCATAAATGAATAGACTTGTTCAGAGAGTCATTAAGTCTCATTAGCCCTTCTCCATCACACCTTCTTTAGAAATGCTATTTAATGTATTTCATTTTCCAGAAGCTCTGATAAAGACTTAAAAATGAAAAATAATGTATTTGTGAGAAGTACTTCCAGAATGGCAGAGTGGGGCTTCTGAAAACTCACTCCTTCATAGAAAGCAGGAACACTTTTCAACACTGGTCAAAATTATCCTGTTCAGAACTTTGGAAAATAACCCAAAGCTTGCAACAACACAACAAGCATTTATTTTAAAAATGTCTATCAGTGAGCACAAGAAGCATTGTGGCATTTTAGCTTGCCTTATTACCATCTGCCTTGTCACAGCTCCACAGTATCCTTGCCATCGTGGTAGCTGTGGAAACCAGCAGCCTAGCAGTCATGGAAGGGGCAGAACAGGTTTGGAGCAACCAAAGCGTCTCATTCCCAGAGAACTGTCGCTATTTAACCGTCTGGAAGCTCCTTGGAAAGTTCCATTATTAAGGCTTGTATTTATTTGCCTGTATTAAGAGTTCACTTGATGGGAACAGACCCTGACCCCAGGGCACTTGTTGAATCATCAGCAGCACTTGTTTAACCTCAAAGCTTCCAGAAGCAGTGATGATAGTGGATGACTAAAAGTTTCACAGGAAAAACAAGAATGAGATGTCCAAGGGGGCTTTGAAAAGCTCTGATCTATTTCTAGTAATCTAGATGAACATGCATATATGCAGGGCTGTGCACATACCCACCAAAGACCTGATGAGACCCTAATCACTTTTGGCTGACCTTGAGGTTCTGTGCAAGTTGCATGTGAAGGCTAAAGCAGAGTTGTACACTGTCAGCCAGAACATTGAAGGTTTATCCCAAAATACATGCAGAGCCCCTTGGCAATGGCTCAGACACTTATTGGTTCAAGGCACTTAAGGAAATCTGTCTCATCATTAGTTGTCCACTAAGCTAAATGAGTATGCCCTTCCACTGTTTCACTGAAAGAGAACACAGACTTTGTAGCATTAGTATGGGAAAATCATTAAATAAACAGCAGCAGCAAAACAACAAAGAGCATCAACAATGTACACTAGAAAGAAGGAGTCATATGGCTTCTATAATTGTCATATATCATTTCAAATATGTAGAGTTCAATGAGAAGTTAGAAGACATGCAAAGAAAGAACAAAGTATGGCTTATACATAGGCAAAAAGAAAGTCAATAGCAACAAAGAACTGTCACTGTGTAACCTGTCTGGCAGCTGTGTATGTTGAACTTGATATACAAGGACTTTAAACCATCTAACATAAATGTGTTCAAAATACTTAAGGATTACTTAAAGGATTTAAGTATGAAAATAATGTCTCAGCAAATAAAGAGAAACAATAAAAGAATAAAATATGGATTGTGAAGTTGAGTGGTACAATAACTGAAATGAAATTATTACTGTGGGTCTCCACAAAAGAAAGAATAAGAAAAGAATATGATCTCAGTTGATATTAATGAGTTTGAGGGACAAATGGAGAAAAACAGTGTTAGAAATCTATAGAATGTCATTAAGTGCAACAAGACATGCATAATAGGAGGTCCAGAGAGAGAGAGAGAGAGAAAGTGAAAGAAAGGGGAATAATTAATACTTGAAGAAATAACAGCTGGACACTTCTCAATTTTGATGGAAAATACTAATCTTGAACATCCAAGAAGTCCAATGAACTCCTTTTCAAACTCAAAGAGATTCACGCCTTGAAAACCATAGTCAAACTGTTCAAAGCTAAAGTCCAAGAGAGCATTTTGCAAATAGGAAGACAAAATTGACTCATCAAGTTCAAGGGATCCTAAGTGAGATTAACAATCAATTTAGCATCAAAACCCATGGAACTCAGAAAACACTTATTCAAAGTACTGAAAGGAAAAGACTGTCAATCAAGAATTTTATGTCCAACAAAAACTATTCTTTGAAAACAAAGGAGAAATTAGGATAATCAGTTCCTGTCACTTCTATTCAACATTGTACCAGAGGTGGTGGCCAGGATAACAAGGCAAGAAAAAGAAATCAGAGCATTCCAACTGAAAAGGAAGAACTAATTTTCTTGGCAGATTACATGAGCTGATCTTGTATATAGAAAATCCTAAGGACCATATACACAGAGAAACTTAGAGCTAATGAAGTCCATATAAGATTCAATACAGTCTTCCCTCAATATCTGTGGGAGACTGGTTCCAGAACCCTCTTAGACACCAAAATCATGGCTACTCAAGTTCCTTAAACAAAATGATGCATTTGATGTGTTTGCATGTAAGCTATGCACATCCTTCCACAAAATTTAAAACATCTCCAAATTACTTATAATACCTGATACAATGTAAAGCTATGCAAACAGTTGTTATACTGTATTACTATTTAGGGAATAATGACAAGAAAAAGGTTTTTATGTGTTCAGCACAGATACAATTTTTTCCTGAATATTTTCATTCCATAGTTGGTTGAATTTATTGGTATGGAACTCAAGGATATGGAGGACCAACTGTACGTAAATATTATTTGTAATTATACATACCAACAATGAACAATTTGGAAATGAAATTAAGAGAAAAAAATTCTTTATGCAATAGCTTCAAGAACAAAATACCTAGGAATAGATTTTAAAAATAAGACTCTCATGCTGAAAACTACCAAACATCCTAGCAAGAGGTTAAAGAATAGGGAGGCAAATGGAAAGACAATTCATGTTCATGTATCAGAAAACCAAACAATGTTAGGATGTTAATAAGCCTCAAACTGATCTATGAATTAGACATTATTCCTGTCAAAATCTCAGCTGCCTTTATTTGCAGCTATTAACAAGCCAATCCTAAAATTCACATGAAAATGCAAGAAGATTCAGGATAGGCAAAAACCAAACCAAACCAAACCAAACCAAAAAACAAATAGCAACAAAAATGAATGAAACCTTGAATAAGAAGAACAAAGATGGAGAACTCACACTTTCTGATTTTAAAACTTACTACCAAACTATATTAATCAAGACAGAGTGATACTAGCATAAAGGGAGACATACAGATTGATGAAATAAAATTGCAGGTTTTCAGAAATCACACTTATGGTCAATTGATTTTCAACAAGGGTGCTAAGACCATCCAAAGGAGGTAGAAAGAGGCTACACAACAAAAAATTCTGGGACAATAGGATATCCACATTCAAAGAAATAAAGCTAGATCTTTACCTCACACAATATAAAATAACTTAAAATTAATCATAGAGCTAGATACAGTGGTGCATGCCTTTAATTCCAGTTATTTGGGAGGCTGAGGCAGGAGGATCATACATTTGAGGCCTGCCTGGACAACTTAATGAGTCCCTGTCTCCAAATAGAAGTAAAAAGAGTTAGGATATAGTCAGTTATAGAGTATCCCTGAGCTCAATCCTCAGTATCAAAATCAAAACAAAACAATCACAGGCCTAAATAAAAGAGCTAATGCTATAAAACACTCAGAAGAAAACATGTAAGAAAATCTTGGATTAGGCAATGGCTGCTTCTTCAAAATGACACAAAAGGCAAAAGTGGCAAAAGAAAAACATATGAAACAATAAAAATTAAAAACTTTTATGATTCCAAGGACATTTTAAAGAATGTGAAAAGACCATATAAATGAAAAAATATTTGTAAATCAAATATCTGATAAGGGTTCTGTTCAGAGTATATAATTATTATAACTCACCAATTAAAAGACAACCCAATTTAGAAAGCACAATGAATTTGAATAGATATTTCTCCAAAAAAGAAATGCAAATGGCAAATAAACACACAAAAAGGTACTCAAACTCACTAGGTATGAGGGAAATACAGAATGAAAACTCTAATAAAATATTCTATTACCATCAAGATGGCTGAACTAAAAATGACAATAACAAGTGTTGACAAAGAGGTGGAGAAATTTTAACTCCTATATTACTGGGAGGATTTAAAAATAGTGCAACCACTTTGGAAAATAGCTTAGCAAATGATAAGTTTAGAGTTACCATATGAGCCAGCAGTTCCATTCTTAGAATTGAAATAAAGAGAATAGAAAACTATGTCCATATAAAATTTTATAGATGAACATTTCTAGTAATATTATTAGTAGCCAAAAAATGTAAATAACCCAAATGTCCACCAACTGATGAACTGATAAATAAATAAATCACTGAATGGATAGGTGGTATATTCGTACAATGGAATAAAATCAGTCCATAAAATGGAATTAAGTGCTTACATATATTTCAGTATGAATGAACCTTAAAAACATTATGCTAAGTGAAATAAACCAACTTAAAAGGACCAGATACTATATGATTCTATTTCTATGAAATGTTATATGTAGAGTCTGGGGAGAAAGAGAAAAAATCAGGGATAAGAGAGATGAGGAATGACTGCCAATAGGGATGTAGCTCCTTTTGGGGTGGTAAATATGTCCTAGAATTTGATCATAGTGATGGTCACATAATTCTATGAATATAGTAAAGAGTGAATGCAATGGTAGGTGAATTATATTTCAATAAAGCGTTTATTAAAAACCATATGGAATAATTTGTGCCACTCGTGGCTCATTTTCCTTTTTTTTTCTCTCTCTCCTCTATTTGGACAACTCAGAAGTCACCATGCTGCTGGCAGCTCTGGCAGAACATGATGGTGACAGCAAGTGACATTTCAGGAGTGGCTTTTAAGGCACCAGGAGCAATAGCCTGAGGATAATCAGAGTTGTTAGGCTACTCTCCTAGCCCAGAAAGGGAAAGCAACCTGATTCTGTCCATCATGGACACTATGGCTTGAGTTGTTGATGAATGCTCTGTAAAGTTTAACATCCCCTGTTAATGCTTTACATATCAAGCCCACTCAACAACATCTTCCAAACTCAGGCTGTTTTGAACATAACTCAGGTAAAACTTAAAAACTGGAAGAATTTGAGGCCTCTGGTCACTGGCCAGAGGGAGAAAATCATTTTTATGTATGTGATTTCAAAATGCATTTAGTATTAAATGGAAATAATTTCTTTGGATGAGAATAAGTGAGAGGCACAGAAACCAAATTTGAGGCTCTGGGTAAATACAATACAGCAACCAAATAATATTCTCTCCTATTTTCTTCTAGGATTATAGTGGAGGATGCTATCCCCATGTTGTAATGGCTCTGTAGACTTCTAAGATGAGTGAACTCTTTAAATTGGACACTGAACACACTGGTACTCTTTTATATGAATGTCCTGTTACAACCATGTTTTTTTGTCCCGGGAGAAAAAAGTGGAGCCAAACTCATCATATTGTTAAATGTTTCCTGAAAGGAAGCCTGTCAATACTGTTGTCAATGCACACTGCCCTTCATCCCTGCATTTATCCCTCTTCAGGCTTCACCTCTGTTTTCTGATTGGTTGGTCAACATTCCAAACCACAGTTTTATTTAGGAAAAGTATAAGGAGGCATTTTGCCAGGAAGAGATTGGTGCCTCTGATCATAATTTCTCAAAGCCTCTGTGGACTTCTGGTAAGGGACACTGTGCATTTGATCTTAACATGCTCTGAATCCACATTGTATGGATAAATAATTGCCCCAAAGAGCTCAGGCCAGTAGTGGACCCTAGTGGAACCTCAGTCTTCCAGGCTTTCCCTGGCTGCAGCCCCTACCTGTATTTCTCTACATTGTTCTCACTGTGACATCCTTCTGCATTCCCCAGATCCTGGGGGACCCCAGGGAATCACAGATGACTACCGTGTGCAGCTCTCTGCTAGGCAGCATCCCAGTCAGCCTGCTGGCTCCCACTGAAACTTCTCTAAGGAGCAGGCTATCCTTAG
Source organism: Glaucomys volans (assembly GCA_020662805.1). NCBI lineage: Eukaryota > Metazoa > Chordata > Mammalia > Rodentia > Sciuridae > Glaucomys > Glaucomys volans. Next base: position 39,372 of record JAJEJO010001244.1, read on the forward strand.
TCATAGCACTTGTGTAAGAAGAGATGTGTTCTCTTCTGAGTTGTTTGGTATGCGGTACAGTCATTCCTTCTGTTCTGAAAAGCTCACACAAAATGGGATCATTTAATTTCAGGATGTTTAGAACCACTTAATAATACATTTGGTTTTCCCTTTTTCCAAAACAAATTTTGTATTTGTGAAAGGGACCAAGTTTGATGAGTGGCAAGTGATAGAATAAAGGCTTATCGGTGTGGCTCATTTTCCTGTAGGAAAGAGCCATATAATCTTCCCTGTTCTGTACCTACTAAATCTTACGAAGGTTTAGGAGAACACACTATCTCATTTGTCTTTAGCTTTCTGATAATACCACAAAATATATCAAATGGAAGTAGTCTTGTGGTTTTTGTAGATAAAGCATTTCCCAAACTAGTTTTATTAAAAGTTGTTTCTGTGTGATGTTGGTATGTATTCCTGGAAAACAGAAAGGTTTGTATGGTCAAATAAATTTGAGAAATTTGAGCTAAGTCAAAACAAATTGATTTCTTTCCTGCAGGGCTTCACAAAATCTTTAATAATACTAATGTGTGTGTTTTTTTTTTAAACTCTTAATGTAGCTGTGATTTGCCAATCTCCTTACAATTAGTTTTTATGCTTTTGGTCATGCATTATAATTTTATATAATTGTGGGGTTCATTTTGGCATATTCATGCATATATATTTTTATGCATAGGTAACTGTACATATTTTATTAAAACTATGCATAGGTACTGTACATATTTTATTTTTAAAAATTCATTTTATTGTGGTAATAGCATTTAAAATTATATCTACCCATTTAATAACTTTTTAACTATACAATACATTGTATACAATGTATACTATACATTCTTGTTGAACATAGGTGCAATGTTGTATAGCAGATCTCTAGAACTTATTAGTATTTAACTAAAATTCTATGCCTATGGATCAGTAAAGTGCCCATTTCCCCTACACTGAGTTGTGATGACCACTAATGCATTCTTTGATTCTACAAATGTGACCATTCGAGATAACCTCATACAAAAGTGGAACCACGCAGTGTTTGTCTTTTTGTGACTGACTTATTTCACTTAGTGTAATGTCCTCAATTTTCCTCCAAGTTGTCTCATGTTGCAGAATGTTCTTCTTTTTAAAGTCTGAATACTATTCTACTGTACCCAATTGTGTGAGTACATGCCATGTTTTCTTTATTCATCTGATAGATATTTAGGTTGTTTCCACATCTTGGCTATTGTGAATAGTGTTGCTACAAACATGTGGGTGAAGATATCGCTTTGAGATCCTGATTTCAATTTTTTTTCAACATATTAAAAGGTATTTATTTATTTTTTAAATTTTCTATTATTTTTATTTTTACAGACTTCATTTTGACTTATTGCACACATATGTGGTACAGATTTTCATTTCTAAGGTTGTGCATGATGTACATTCATATCATTATTGTTAATCATACATATACATAGGGTAATGATGTCTGTCTCATTCCACCATTTTTCATACCCCCACCCTCTCCCCCTCTCATTTTTCTCTACATAATCTAAAGTTCCTCCATTCTTCTCTCACTCTCACCCCCCCAACCAGATTTTATATCATCATCCACTTATCAGAGAAAACATTCAGCCTTTGTTTTTTTGGGATTGGCTTATTTCACTTAATATGGTAATCTCTAAATCAATCCATTTGTCTGTAAATGCCATAACAGAAGATGATGAACAGGCAATCAATAAAAATATGAAAAAGTGTTCAACATCTCTAGTAATTAGAGAAATGCAAATTAAAACAACTCTAAGATTTCATCTTACTCCGATTAGAATGGCTATTATCAAGAACACAAACAATAATAGATGTTGGCGTGGCTGTGGGGAAAAAGGCACACTTTTACATTACTAGTGGAGTTGCAAGTTGGTTCAGCCACTCTGGAAAGCAGTGTGGAGATTCCTCAGAAAACTTGGAATGGACCCACCTTTTGACCCAGCTATCCCACTCCTCGGTTTATACCCAAAGGGCTTAAAATTAGCATACTACAGTAACCACAGCCACATCAATGTTTATAGCAGCTCAATTCACAATAGCTAGACTGTGGAACCAACCTAGATACGCTTCAACAGATGAATGATTTCAGTTATTTTTTGTATAAATACTCAGATGTGGGATTGCTGAATTATATGGTAGTTCTATAATGCTGTACCATTTTGCATTATTATCAAAGTTGTTCAAGGGTTCCAATTTGTACACATTCTGAAAACACTTGCTGATTTTTATCTTTTTGATAATAGCCATCCTGACATGTGTGAGGTGGTATCTCATGTGGTTTTAATTTGCATTTCCTTGATGACTAGTGATAGTGACCATTTTTTTTATTTACTTATTGATTCATTGAACACAAATGGAGTACAGCTATTGTTTCAAGGGTTGTACACAAAGTAGAGTCACACCATCTGTGCTTTCTTGCATGTACACAGGGCAATGATATCTGTCACACACTCTGTTATTGATTTTACCCCCCACCCGCCCCCACCCCTCCCTTCCCTCTATGCTAGCTATCTTTCCTCCATTCTTGCCATCTTTCCCCCCCACATTATGCATCATCATTCATTTATCAGAGAGACCATTCGGCTTTTGGATTTTTGGGACCATTTTTTTATACACCTGTGGCCATTTGTACATTTTTTTCTGGGGAGGGGAGGAGAAATATCTAGTCAAGTCTTTAGCTCATTGTTAAGATCAGGTTATTAGTTTTTTTTTTAAATAAGAATTGAATTGTGGTAGTCATCTATATATTTTTGGAGATTAACCCCTCATTTGATATATAATTTACACACATATATATATGTATATATATATATATTTTTTATATATATATATACATTTTTTTGTGTGTGGTGCTAGGGATTGAACCCAGGACCCTGTGCATGCAAGGGAAGCACTTTATCAACTGAGCTATATTCCCAGCCCTACATATATTTTCTCCCATTCAGTAGGTTGACTTTTCATTCTGTTGATGTTTCCTTTACTGTGAAAAAGCTTTCACATTTGATGTCGTCCCACTCATGTGTTTTGTATTCTGCCACCTTACTGAATTTGTACATTAGTTGTAACTTTTTTAAAGAAAATGGAATCTTTAGGGAGTTCTATATATAAGACCATATTGGGTGCAAACAGGGACAGTTTTACTTCTTGCTTTCCAATTTGGGTGATTCTCATTTCTCTTTCTTGTTTAATTGTTCTGTCTAGAACTTTCAGCACTATGTTGAATAGAAGTGGCAAGAATGGACATCCTTGCTTTGTGTTTGATCTCAGAGGAGAAGCTGTCAGCTCTTCATCACTGAGTTTGATATTAGCTGTGGGCTAACCACATAAGACCTTTAGTATGTTGGGATAATTTGCTTCTATTCCTAGTTTGTTGAGAGTTTTTTTTTTTTGTAATAAAAGTGCTGAATTTTGTTAAATGTTTTTTTCTGCATTTATTGAGATGATTATATGATTTTGTCTTTTATTATGATCATGTATCATACTAATTGACTTTCATATGTTGATCCCCCTTGAATCCCAAGGACAAATCATGGTGTATGATCCTTTTACTATGCTGTTGGATTAAGTTTGTTAGGGTATTGTTGAGGATTTTTGCATCTATGTTTATCAGGGATATTATTTGTAGTTTTTTTGAGATGTCTGACTTTGGCCTCATAAAACACGTTTTTGGAAGAGATGGAGAAGAATTGACATTAATTCTTCATTAACTATTTAGTAGGATTCACCAGTTAAGTCATCTGGTCCTGAGATTTTCTTTGTTGGGAGATTTTTGTGACAATCTTGACTCTTGAGTGAATATTTTTATCTCAAGTAACTAGTGTACTGTGAAAGAGCTTGTGAAATGAAAGATTCATGGCTTTAGCCTAACATAATAGCTACGAGAGAAGACTTTGGACAAATAGAACTGAATTCTATTTGTGATTCCTCTACTAATTATTTTCACGATAGGGCCTGGGGTTGTAGCCCAGTGGTGGAGCATTTGCCTCATATGTGTGAAGCACTGGGTTGGATTCTCAGCACCACACAAAAATAAACAAATAAAGGTATTGTGTCCATCTACAACTAAAAATATTTTAAAAAGAATTAGCACAATAATAATTGCTACAAATGTTATGAAAATTAAATGAAATAATATATGTATAGTAACTATAAAATCCTAGGCAGTTAGTAGGACTTCAATAAGTGGTAGTTATTATTATACATAGAAAAAAGTTAGTTTATTGTATACAGAAAAAGATTGTCAACTTTTTCTGACAAGAAGCAAGCATGTTCTTAATTTACAGTAATAACATTGAAATTTTCTAAAATTCCAATATGCTTCCCACATAATCCAAGAAGGAAGAAATTAAATGCAATGTTCAGTCCAATGTTAGTAGTTAGCACACCTCTGTCATTATTGGTTGAGGAAGGGAAAAAGAAAAGAACACCTATTGAGTTTATTTAGTATTCGCATCAGTCTTGTGGAGTAGAAATTATCCAACCTCACTTCACAGGTGAATAAGCTTAAGTGAATTTTCTAAGTTCAAGCAAAATATATTAAGTGGCAGAGTTAGGATTCTAACTCAAGTCCCTTGATCCAAAGCTGGTGCTCTCTCTGGATTATTCCCTGCTGTCTTCTTTGAAAATAATAATTCATTCATATAATAGCTGATAGCTCTCTATTCATTGAGACTATTCCATTCCTCATTTGTTTTCAATCAATAAATGATTTCCCTCCTAGATCTCAATATAGTGGTGCTAATTCAATGTCATTCTAATGGCCCTTTGGTGATCCCTTTGTTAGAATTTCTCTCATGTTCAGGTAAGATGGGGAAGGGCTACATAACTGAACACAAAGCCCTGTGGTGTCCAAATCCTCTTGACTTCACAGGGTTGTGGAGAGGAGTATAATTCAGGAGTTGATGTGGGGTAGGGGGTGGAACATTGGCCTGAGTCTTAGTTATGAGACCCATTGTTCCTATACTTTAATTAGCTGCATGACCCCAACGAGTCACTCTGCAACTTTTGGGGCTCAGTTTTCCTACTACAGATGGTCCTTGACTTACAATGGTTTGATTTAATGATTGTTTTTGACTTTACAATGGTGTGAGAATAATATACATTCAGTATCAAGCAAACTTCAAATTGCAATGTTTTCCCTGGCTGGTGACATGCAGTATGATACTCTTTCAAGATGCTAGGCAATGGCAGCTAGCTACAGCTCCCAGTCAGCCACATGATGGTGATGCTCTACAGCACAGTGATGTGTGGCAGGTTAGGTGTATCAAACGCACTTTCAACTTACAATAATTTTAATTTATGATGAGTTTATTGGGATACAATGCCATTGTAAGTCAAGGACCATCTCTGTTTGCCCTACCTACCTCTGGATTCTGTTAAATAGTAGACTCAGAGTGGGATATGCAAGATGAATCCCTGGGTTGAAGAAGGAAGATATCAGATTTCCACTTGCAGTAACTTGTGTAGAAGTATATTTTACTTCATTTGCAAGTCTGTATGTCCTGAAGGGCAATTGCTATATCTTCAACGTTATTGTTGTAGCACCTACAATGGTTCCTGGCATGTGTTGCATAAATATTGATTAATTATGCAAATTGCTAATGAGCTGTGAGAGTACCAAATAATATTAAAACCTCCAGGCAAATGCAAAGAGTCATTATTACTACCATATGTTAAATTCCCGTGGGTTTCAGTGGAAACATCTCCTAAAGTGACATGAGCATAACAGTCCCAACTAGGAGCTGGTTCTCAATCTTGGCTGCATGTCTCACCTGGAGCTATCAAAAATATCAATACCCAGGCCCTGCTCACAGGAATTTCTATTCAGTTGGTATGGGATGAGGTCCAAGCATCTGTGGTTTTTAAAGATTCCCTACATGATTTTTCAGTGCAGTCAGGGATGAGAACTGTTCTAAATGCCAGGGATGGAAAAAGAGGCACTCAGGAAAACCTGAGGCAGAATGAGAGCAGTTTTCCTAAAAATGCAACCATGGTTGTGAAAGATCATGTCTTTGTAAGGTTAAAGTCTGTCTTTGAGGGGAAAATACAAACACACACACACACACACACACACACACACACACACACAAATTGCAGTTATTTATTGAAACCAAACTACTGAGTAACTTATATGAAAACGTGAGTCTAAGACTCCCCAGCAGGAGCTCACTAAGAATAGACCACATTGCAGAAACTTGACAATTTCTTGGAAGGAAGGTCTGGAGACATTGCCAAAGGCAGAGCAAAGGACAAACTTGTTGTAAGGTAGCCCATGGAGTGTGAGGATTGGGCAAACTGAACATGTGTTGACCAGTTGTAATGAAATGGAAAAAGCCTTGGTGAGAAGGCAGTGGAGTTGAAAGGCAAGAAGTCATATTGAATTTTAGCAAGAAAACTTATAGGAAAGCATTTTGAGAGTAAATAACTAGGAAATAAACCATTACTAATTTGTAAAGGATGATGCATCTGGAATAATGATTGTGTTATTAAGACAGTGAGGTGGGGTGGGCTCTATCTAAAACACGGGGAAACTCTGCATCTCATTTAGACTGCAGGGATAACAAAATCACAAAATGTGATCAAGTCTGATCCTGATTTTGCAAGGAACAACTTTTCTTTCCCCTCTCTTTTTCACCTAGGGCCTGTTAGCGAGCTGAGTGAGATGCCAGATTCGGCTCAAACTTCATCTCTGGGTGAAAACTGTGGGTGAGCATCAGCTAATATTAGCCTAGAGTGTATTCAAATTTGAATGTGAAGTTTCTGTAAGGATGTTTTGAGAAACCTTATTAGGATTAGTTTATATGTAGTCAACATTGGATTTTCTAGAGAATCACAGTAAATAACTGGTAAAAAAAAAAAAAGTCACTATTAATTTGCATCCTGCGTATCGAGCCCTTCTGGACAGAAATCACCTATATGCAATACTAATTTGGGCACTACTGCTTTGGAATGGATGTCAGTTTAGCCTACAAACTGACTGAAGTTTCTTTTGTACTAAGAAAGAATTTGCTAATAAACTGATGTGTGGTATGCCAGTTAATCTTTTTGCAAGAATAAACATTTCCAAGCACTTAAGTGCCATGTGTTATAAGCCACACCACTCATGGGCTAGTTACAGGGAAGTCTTAACTGTCCATTGAGGTTGAGCATGCAAGACCTCTAGTGGCAATGGCTAGTTAGTAGTTAGACTTAATTTTAATGTTTTAGAAAGTACATATTGCATTTCTTTTAAATACTGGCTGATAAAATTCACACTGACACTCCCCCCAGTAATCCCCAAATAATTCACCTTTCATGTCCCTATTCCTTGATGTTCAAATTGTCACACATTCTTTCTGGGGATATGTTTCATAGAGGAACTCTCTCATAGAAAATGGTTTCAAAGATTCCCTGGCCAAGGGGACCCTTGGACCTCTTAAAGTAATGCTTTCTTAAGGCATGGGATGAGGTCCACTGATTTTTTAATTGGTTCTTGATTCAATATTACCAACTTGTTCTCACATTATATACTGATGCCCCTAAACAGCCGTTTGAATCCATCTTTCTATAGCAGTGAAGGATGATTTTGAGAGCCCCTCTATTGGAGGAGAAGCACAGTGGGGAGAGAGTTTTGACTGCATTTGGGGTGGCCTCAGGCAGTGGTAAGATAACCACATGACTGAATTTAGGCCCCACCCTAAAGAGGCTCACAGTTACATTTGACCTCTTGCTTCCACCATCTGATCCCACCGGGTATACAGGCTGGGACGTCATCTAGACAGGAGTCCCTCTGCCTGGTCTAACTGCCACTCCTCTCATGCCTTTGCTTTCTCTCTGGTGGGGTGGAAGAAAGGGTGGTTCTGGGTTGTATGCAGGCAGCTAGATGGGAGCCTGACCCTGGGTCCATGCACACAGCAGGCCCAGCCCTCCGACTCCTTTGGTTTGTGCTGTGGGGATGGTGGGCAGGGAGAGAGGAGGAGAGAAGAAAAATCCCTTTCTTCTGCCTCTAACCCAGGACTCTACCTTCCAGTCCAAGTTGCGTCAGGGCTTGGCTGAGAATATTACTTCAGGAACTCCTCTCTGATAAAGGTCGGGCCCTCAGGAGTTCTGGAACTTCTAGTTCTTGTTTCCACTAGCACTTATTACCATAATGAATTATTTGCATAAATTCTTATTTATTATCTGTCTCAGTGATAAGCTTCATGAGGGGGGAGATTGGTGTCTGTCATTTGTGTATTCTTATGCAGAGGCCTGAGACAACAGATGCTCAATAAATATTTGTTGAATAAGTGAATGAATGAATGAGGCACACAAAAGTATGTGTACAGCAATGATCTTTTAAATCAACCTAATGTGTAGTATGAGAGAAATGAATAAATCATGGAGATCCATTTGGTTGGATCCATTATTAAAAGTCATATCTTAAAAAATATTTAATGACACTGAAAAATGTTCAGAACATAAGGTTAAGTGAAAATAAAAGTAGGAACAAAAATTAACATGTGGTATGATTTCTTTTTCTTTCTTTGGAGTAAAGAAAAAACAGTCAATTGTTACTATTAATGGTAGTTATGTTCTATGAAGTCACTAGATATGCTGAAATGGCAAATACTGAATCATGGTGCATAGGGGAAATACGGGGTTAGGTCTGTGAGCCTCTGGTCACAACATTTTTGTCAAGCAATTAATACATACCTGTTCTATGTTTGTTTCTATTTAAAGATACCTTAGTTAATATATATTGTTGATCCATTAATGTTGAACTCATGCAGCTCATGCTTGAATGCTGCCTTGTTGACAAATGGACTTTCCCCTGAAGGCACATCCCAGCCTTCCCATGTTTAGGGACATTAGTTGGCACCTCAGCGCTATGCTCACAGGCTATTTTAAACAGGGAAATCACCAATGAAAAGCACAAAATGTGAAAAAGATGGCAGTAAATAGACCACATAATGACACTTGCTTATAGTATGAGAGAAAAAATAAGAAAGCTGTGTTGTCTTGTTTGACCTGAGCTGGGAAGTGAGTGTTGGCCAACTCTTTGCTGCTCTGCACATGTGCAGGTTCAAAAATGACCAAAAAGGATTGAGAGTATCGATTTAGGGTTACAGTTAAATTTTAGTGAGTAGGCAAATTCACAGAAATGAATCTGAAAATAATGATTTATATGCTTAAAAAATCTGGGGTAGTAGGAGTATGGTGTCAAAAACATGTTTTTAATTTATACTTTGCTGCAATTTCACAAATTTCTAAAATTGCCTTGGATTATTTTAAAACTAGAAAAAACCCAAATACTGGTTTTCTTATATTAGGAAGTAGAAAAATATGATAGACAAGATATAAAAGTTAGCTAAAGGCTCTTTGGCTTGCTGTGACATAGTAAGTTGGAAAATAAAAGATCAAACTACCAGTATGGTAGTTTAGAAAACATATTGAGTCATAACTTTTAAAGAAATTTTGAATTCTCTCTTTAAAGAACTTTTTGAATAGTTAAGGTGCTGCAGAGTTGAAGATACAGGTCTTTGAGATGAACAGGAAGAGATGTAGGCATTAACAAGAACTGCCCTGCAAAGGTAAGTCAGACCTCTGCACAGGGGATGGCTTTCTCTAGGAGTTCATGGCTTCATCTAATCACCTATCGCCCCCTGCCAAGTCTGGGCTAGGTGACCCTCAACAATGGCCCTCGACTGTCATTGCACTCACCACACTGTGTTGTAATTACCTGTGTATATCTACACTCTACTCCATTTGAAGCTCTGCAAAGGTTAAAATCTTGAATTACATTGTCTAGCATATTGCTTTGCACACAGTGAAAGTCAAATAGGGGTTTGTTCAATATATGATGGAGTGATCAGGCATCAAGACAGTGACTTCTTTTGGAAATTGTCATCTTTAAATATGAAGATCAATGTTCATATTTAACAACATTCAATCGCATCTAAAAATGTTGAAGAGTTCAAATGAGAAAATTTCATAGTCTTTAAAAAAGCACAAGATTTCTTATACTCAGGCAAAGAGAAGATCATAGAAGTAAGAATCTGCCTCTATATGAAAAGCAAATACAATTCTTGTTTCCTTTATGTTCTTACAATTGTACCTCCTTTTCAGCAGTCTTCTGGCTTGTGATTACTGGGTAGTACTCAGCTATTCCTTGAAGTGGCCATAAACACAGATAACAGCTCAATTCTCAACATGTGCTCCTATTTGATAAGGTGGATTGGACTGGATCTTGTTCAGCCTTTAATCTACTTCTTTAAAGGATCTGAAAATGTTCCAAACTCAAGTCTATTTCAATACTTTCTATTTGCAATTTTCAAGCCTATAAAATAACCCATATTAATTTTCTTTGGATGCCATAATACATTGCTACAGATGTAATGGGTTAAGATCCAACTTGTCCAAAAGAGTTTTGACACAGATCTCACAGGGCAAAGATGAAGGTGTTAGCAGGGCACATTCATTGTTTCCTGCAGGTTCCAGGAGAGAATCCATTTCCTTGTATCTTCCATCTTTGAAGGCAGCCTGTTTTCCGTGGCTCATGCTCACCTTCTTTCATCCTCAAAAGCAAGTGGGGTTATCACATGCCATTTCTTTGGTTCCTCCTTCCATTTCCCTTTTCCACTTTCAAGAACCCTTCTAAGTGCTGGGGCTGTGGCTCTGTGGTAGAGCACTTGCCTAGCATGTGTGAGGTACTGGGTTCAATTCTCAGCACCACATAAAAAAATAAATAAAGATATTGTGTCCATCTACAGCTAAAAATATTTTCTTTAAAAAAAGAACCCTTGTAATTATATTGGTACATTGGGACAATCCAGAGTTTAAAAACCTCCTTATTTTAAGGTCAACTGTCAAGCAACCTTAACGCCATCTGCAACCTTAATTTGTCCTTGCCATCTACCCTAACATACCCACAAGTTCCAAGGGCCATCTTTGGTAGTCCTTGTTCTGCCTACATGATAACTGTACATGCAACTACATACACACATAAACTAGAAAATACAGTAAACTATTTGAGAAACTATCCCTACCCTAAATCTTTTTCCTCCCCAATCTCCCAGAACCAAAGATCAAACAGCAGAATGAAGTAATTTTAGAGTTAAAAAAAGTAAAGTTCGGAACTGGATGTAGCTCAGTTGGTAGAGTGCTTACCAGCATGAGCAAGGTCCTGAGTACAATTCCCAGCATCACAAAAACAAACAAATAAATAAATAATAAAAATAAATTAAAAAGTTAAGTTCTTCTTTTGATAAATGGATTTAAAGAAAATCACCTCCAGGTATCACTTATGTGGAAGTTTATGTGTAGGAATCCACCTGCTCATAATTTATTTCCTTGAAATCCCTCTCATAGTCTGAATAGATTGGATCCTATTATAATCCAGCCACTGTTGGCCCAAGATCATGTGTACAAATTGTGTCAAAAAACCTCTTCTTAATCATTCCTCTCAGGAATTTTGTTTATCTTTCTAATTCAATTAGACAAGGCTTTCCCATCCCCCGCTGCTTTTTCAACAGCACAGAGGGACTCTAACCAATCTCAGGAGGAATGATTATTGATTGGAAATCTGTAGGGGTGATAAGCTTTTCTGTAGTTTATGCACAAGGCAAAACATTACGGAATGAGAAATATCAGATCCCATGTCTTGTATGTCCCCATCCTATCCAATGTCACACATTTAATGAATAAAAAGTAATAGAACTAGCAGCATTCCATATTCTATCCACTTTTCTCTGTCCACAAACTGTAAGAGTATGAGGTTTTTGTTATATTTGGGTTTGGGGAAACCAGAATCAATAACAAATTTGTTTTACGGTCATTCCTAAACATATTTACTATGTGAATATGGATCAGCAGGGATGGTGTGAGACTACGGCATTCAATCACATCCGCACTTCGGAGGCTCCTGCGCATGGCCAAGGAATCATAAAGATCATGTGATACTGAATTCAGGGCTTCACCATCAGGAAAATCAGTTGAGATGCTTTCAGAGTTTTCAGTCTCCTGGCTTCTCTTCTTTCCCATACTTCTTCTGTCTGCCTGTCTGTCCTACCTGGCTAGTATTAGGACTGGACACTGGGTTTGTCTCCTCTCCATACCCCTACACATCACTGGGAAGTGACCATGTAGTTGGGATGGACCTTGGTGAATCAGAGCCAAGGTAATCATGCTTTTTCCATCCTTCTTCACAGTGAGGCCAACTCATTATTCCCTCAACAATGACTGGATCAATTTGGGCCAATGAGATGGTTGCAAGCCTTTGATTGGGCTTTGAGGTAAAGCATCCTTAGTTAAGCAAGAGTCTCAAAGAGCCATCTTTAACAATCCCAATTGGTCGTAGGACTTTTCCAGACATCTCGTTATCAGCCCAATGGAGAAACTGATTTAGAAATGTCACAGGGAAGAACTCCCCACTATCTCCACACACACACACATCTGAACTTCCAGTTATGGAGGAAAATATTTTCTTTATGTTCAGGCTTGTTGGAGTTGGATTTTTTGTTATTTTCTCATTCATCCTACAAATAATTCAGATGTGTGCTGTGTAGCACACACTACTCTTGGCATTAGGGTCATGTTGTAGAACAAAAAGATCCCTGCCTTCTTGTAGGAAGAGTTTAATGAGTAAATAATAAATTCAATAAAACAGAAAACTCAACAGGTGTGCTAGAAAGGAGATAAGTGGAGCAAGATGAAGGAGCTGGGGAGGGCTGGGAGCTGCAGGGTGGAAGATGGGAATACCGATTATAATTTTAAATAAGGTGGAGAGGTTTCACCTCAGGAAAAGGTGCCATTTCAGTGAACTTTTGTGAAATGAGCACATGTGGATGTTTGGGGAAGAGGTTTGTAGGTGAGGAAACTGCCAGTGCAAATTCCCTAAGATGTAGCCTTGCCTGAAAGTGTCAGGGAGGAAAGGAGGTCAGTGTGGTGAGAATGGAGACAGGGAGTCCTGTGGGTCTTTTGGCCAAGGCAGGATTTTTGGTTTAGACTCTGAGATAGGGGTAGTCACTGAAGGCTTGTGAACAGGGTAGTGAAAAGCCATCACTCTGGTGGCTGTGCTGGGAGCAGACTCGGGAGGGTTAAAAGGAAGCATGGGAGCCAACTTGGCGGAGACGTAATCCAGGCTGGAGCTGTTGCTGTCCTGGCCCAGGGTGGTAATGATGATGGTGGTGAGAAGTGGTTTGGATTCTGGATGTGTTCTGAAGGCAGAGCTGACAAGATTTCCTGGTAGCGTGTGTGGGATGTGAGAGAAGGAAAGGAGTCAAGGATGACTCCAGCTGAAAGCAACCTAACTCATTCACTCCCAAGTTTACCTGATTTGCCTATCAATTATTTCTAACCAACAAACGTCACAGATCATGGAAAAGTTCAACCCTCAACAGGGTCTACATGCAAACCAGTATTCAATGCTGAGGGTTTTATGTTTCCTACCAACCATATCCTTCCCACTTGAAATATTTTTCTTGGCTGCCTTTTAAGATGTTCTTTGAGCATTAACTCAGGTAGGACCAAAGTGATGACCGATGCATCCTCAGTGGGAATGTTCTCCCACTTCTCTGTGAGTGGCACAGTCTCCCATTATCAGCAGCCTGGATGATGACATCCCTTCCTTTTTGATGGACTCAACATCTGAATATGGGATATTTTGACTCTAATTTTGCTGATGTATCATCCTAATTGTCTGGTTGTTACTGCCTGTCACTTACCAACCGGTGTGAAATATTCTTTAGCTCTTCGTCTGGAACAGAATTACAGCCTCTATCTTTAGAAATGATTTATGCTGAGGATTATTCATGTTTGTAATTACAAATCTTCTAGCAGAAGCACAATTATTAAAAACCTTTGGAAATGACATTTTGTCTTGGACCATAGAACCTGCTGTTAGTCGCTGTTGCTAGTATTACTTTGTTGCTGTGATTTCCACCTGCACTTCAATTGCAATTTAACATTATCTCTCTTCCCTGTATCTTTGTACCTGGTTGTAATGGTTAGGACTCCTGCTGTTTACCCTTAAATACCTTCCCTTCTGTTCTGAATCTCACTGGGCTATTTTCTGTGTTTACAGCCTAAGAAATGGCTGCAGCAACACTTGTTGCATTCTAATAACTTAGGGAGTTGTTTGGTTTATTTCTAGTCTAAAACTAGCGCGGGAATGAGCTGGAGAGAACTTTGGAGGTTATTTACAGAAAGCAGCCATTTTAAGGATGAAGAAGCAGCTGAGGCTCTGGTGGCTAACTCAGTTGTGCATGATCATCTGGGGGCTAATGGCCAAGCTATGCTCTGGAATAGCAGGTATGTGTATATATTCAGGGATGGATATATTCTTTTAAGTCTGAGCACCTTGGAATTTAAACTGATTAAACAATGACCTGGACAATGGGGCTGGGGATAGGAAGGGAATTAACAATGAATGTTTATTCTGAGCCTGACACTTTGAATCACAGACCACATTGAAATCCAGGATGGGCTGATAAGGGAGGAACAACTATACCTGTTTCTCTCTCTCTCTCTCTCTCTCTCTCACACACACACACACACACACACACGCACAGTCACACACACATGAATGAGGTTTTCTTGGATATTAAGCAACAGGCCCAAGAGCACTTTGTGAGAACTACTTGACTTCTCATCCATTCTTTTTCTACTACGTAAGGAACAAAACAGTAGATATTTTTCTGAGAAAGGCAGGTGTGAGCACGAGCTATTCCAAAGGAAGATGTAAACCTCAGGAGTTGGGGAAAATCTGAAGACAGCATTGGAGACTGGGCCTCACAGCTGCTGCTGTTTCATCAGATCTGTTCTGGCACCTCCATTTTTGGTTTGGAGCAAACGAGACCTAGGAAGCAATGTCACCCGCCTGTTAAAAAAGAAAGCTCAAAACTCGGAGGTAGGAAGCCAGAACATTTTCTCAATACTAATTTTTAAAAAGTTTTTGATTCTTTGTGGTTGAGCTCTCTTGGTCTGCAGTGGTCAAAAGTAGCTGAATTTGACCTGGGGAGGAGAGTGGGGGGAAGATGGAATTGAAAAAGAAAAAATGCTGTCTGCATCTCTATGAAAAAGGATACTGCCTTAGGTTGCTTGTAGGAAATTAACAGTTTGATCCTGCAATAGGCTGTCTTCCTGAAATGAGAATGTTGGATAGCAGAGGCATGAATTAATGGCTGCCTTCAGCTCCCTTAGTCTTTAGCTATTTCCATGATTCCTGCAGAGGCAGAAATGTGGCAGGAGACTGAAGCTCAGGAACTAGTATAGAGGTTAGCTAAGAGGTACTGCCAATTTTCTGATCCATGGGTCTTTCTGAATAAGCCCCCTTTAAATTTCAGGGGTTTCATCAGAAATCCCACTCTAGGGTTAGAGAAAATTAAGTTATGTGCACATATAAATGTCACAATGAATCCCACTATTATGTATAATACACTCATAAAAATATAAAAAAAAAGACCTCAGTATGTCTCATTCTCAAGATACAGCTTCTAATATTAAGCCCTGTAAAGTCAGGAGCCATAAGGATGAGAGTAAACTAGAACTAGACAGTGGAAAAGGTTGGGATTATGAAAGGCTGAAGGAGGGAGTGGTTGTCTTCCAAGAGGGCATGGTGGCCATGCTGAGTGAGGGGAGAAATGAAAGGAGAGAATGAAGACACACTGAGACCTCAAAGTTGGGTTCAACTAGTAACTCCCCATAATGACACATCAAAGGACCTCTATGAAGATCTTGAGAAACAGCAGTGTTCCACCTGCCTACGAAGGGTGAGAGCTGTGGTCAAGAAGAAACTATGTTAGTGGCTTTAAATCCTGATTTCTCAGCAGAATGACCTTGGTTAACTGAAAAACTTTTGAGTCCTGCTTCCAAAAAACATTAACTGACCCATGGAAATTACCCCACCTAATACCTGCAAGGAGCCTCAGTGGAATCATGTGGGGCAGGTGCTCCTGACTCCTCTAATTATGGGTTTCTGTGTTCTAGTTCTGATGGTACTTCTGTAGCATCTCTTATTTTATTTACTTTTTCTCTTTTTTGGCTCAGAGATTCTTGATTCAAGCTTCTGGGACTCAGTGGATGGGGTTCAGAGGGTCTAAACTCCCATAAAAGTGAGTGTGTGTGTGTGTCTGTGTGTGTGTGTGAACTATGTGCAAAGTCTCAAAGGCATCTGTGGCGCCAAAGGGTTCAGAACCACCACTTCAGCTGTCCTACCCACTTCTTTTGGTCCTAACCAGGTGGAGCTGGCACGTTGTTCTGTTCTCTGGCTTCTGGCTCTGGTGAACAGTATATTTCTCTTCTATTTTGAAACTTCACATTTGACCATGAAATAGGGGATACCTCCCATGTTCCTGTTAAAGTTAATTTCCTTTGGAAGGATATGCCTGTGACAGTTTTCCCAGAATACTGTGTTCCCATTTTTTAAATGAGCGACTGAAAAAAATTCATTGTTATCACCCAAATTCTAGTGTCTCCAATTTCTTCCAGAAGCTTAGCTCCTGTCCAAACCACCTTACACATGGCCCCAACTGTGCTTCTTTGCTTCTCCTGGCCCTTTGTTGCCCTCATCATGCAGCACTATCCATCCAACAAAGCCCTGAGTCCTCAGCCTGGCATCTGTGCCTTTTACAATCTGACTGCCTCCTGCCGCTCCCCTAATTGTTCCATGTTCCAGGCTAACTGTGCTCCTTGTCATTGCCCAAGCCCTGCCGGTGCCCTCTTCCCTCTGGGCCTACACGGCCTACCCTCCCCTTCATCCCCATCTGTCATGATTTACCCTTGTTCAAGACCTTCCTCCAATCAATCCCTCAGTCAGAAATTTCCTTTTCTGTGAACATCAGTTGTACTTGGTTCATACTGGTCTTATGGCATTTGTTACATATTGATTTGTGTTTTATTATTCATGACTGGTGTTTCTCTTCTTTCTTACTAGGTTCTAAAAGCCCTTTAATAGCAGAGCCCTTGTTATTTTAACTCTATATCTGGTATATTTGCCTGTTAAAGTATCAAGCATAAAAGAACCCTTAATGAAATCTAGTAAATACTTTTATAAACCTAGATCTGCTTTTTTTTAATTGAGAAAAATAATTCTGTTTGTGTTTTCTCCTTTTAAGCTGAGTTTGGCAGTAGCCTGAGAACTGCACATAATCTGCTTTCATTCTTGATGAATTAGAAAAGTAGTTTGATGGCTTCATAGGAATTTGTATTTTAAAAATTATGTATGCACTTTCATTTTTCACATCCTTGTGAAGCTTATAGAAGTGCAATATTTTTTACCCTTTTCTCAATGGTAATTTACTGTAGTGAGAGATTAAGGGGGAGCAGGCAGGTGATAAAACTGAAGCTGGAACCTTGGCCTTCCAAGGACATGTTAGCCAAGAATGACCCCGAGCATCCTAGGAATGGAAAACAAATGTGCTCACACATTGCCAAAGCCAACTGACACTGTTCCATCTTTGGGTTGAAAAGCTTCATTTACTACAGGCAATTTGAAACTCTCAATTTTCAACAGTGTATTTTGGCATTTCAGGCTCATCTTTCTCTTTCTGTTTCCTAAATCAGGACATGCTTGTAGGTCTGGTCCTCAGTCCTCTGCCTCTGACCCTGTCCAGTATCCAGGACCCTCAGAGGCCTTGTCCTGCCCCATGGTTTCATTTATCACCACTTTGCACACTTACTAACGTCTTTGTATGTAGTGATGATGCCCCACCTGATCTCTACCTTACACCCCTTACAGTTTACCAGATGTTTCCATTTGGAATTCCATCATTACTTCAAATGCCACATACTTAAATCCAAATTCATCATCTGCTTTCTGAAAAAACTCAACTCTTTCTCAGTCTATGTTTTTCTACCACCATTCTCCAAGTCATTCAAGTGTGAAATCATTGTTATATTTAGCTTCTATATTTGTTATGTTTTATTGATTCTTCCTTTGAAATACCTATCATGTCCATTTGAGAATCTAGAGTCTTTTTGATAAGAATTACATCTTTCTCCAGAGCTCTCTGTCTCTCACACCATTCTAATCCAGGACATCTGTTGCCTCATCCTTAAATTACTGTAATAATCTCTGCCTAATGCTTCTAAGATAATAATTCAAAGGTGCTCCTTCTTGCTACCTCCTCATTCGAATGTGCATTCGATTGTAGGATAAAATCCATAGTCTCTAGCCTGGTGTGCCAGACATCCCCAACCTGACCGATGGATCTTTCCATCTTCACAGTGTAAGTCTCCATGCAGCAATTTTCCTTTTAATCCCAGGAAGACTCTGTTCTCTGTCCTGAGTGCATCTGCTGCTTCCTTGCTTTGGCACTCAAGCTACTTCTCCTTTTCCAGTTCAGTTCTTCAGATCCTCTTCAGTTTTCAAGTTCTACATTGGGTCTCATCTACTTGATGTGGCTGTTCCTACATATTGAGATCTGTGTCTCTGAAGTTCTTTGACCCTTACAATCTACATCTTTGCTACTCAAAGTGTCATCCTAAGATCAGCAGCACTGGCACATCTGGGAGGTGATAAATTCAGAAACTTGGAGCTGTGCTTTATGCTTGCTGAATCTGAATCTGTGTTTCAGTATGATCCCTGAGGTGCTTCATGAAGGTTGAGAACCCTGGTCTAACCCACTAGATACTTGGATGTTGCTTAATCCAAATACCAACTTAAATACTTATCTGTACTTCTCAAGACCTTTGAAGTCTGTTTGATTTATCTTCTATACCTCTCTCAAACATAAATTCATAGTAAAGTGGGTGATAGTGGATTGATTTTGTGTCCATTCTTTTTTTTGCCTACTAAGAAGGGAGAAAAAATTTATGAAAAGTGAAACTAATCTGCTATATATTTAGGTGTGATAATAGAAAGAGGTTGGGCCATTAAGAGGTGACTAGACCATGAGTGCTTCTCCCTCGTGAATGGGAGTAAGGCCTTTGTAAAAGAGGATGCAAGCAGTTCCACAGCTTGCCTTTCCACCTTTTGCCATGTGAGGACATAGCATTCTTCCCTTCCAGAGGATGCAGCCCTCACCAGACAAATGAATTTGCTAGCACCTTGATCTTACAATTCTCAGCCTCTAGAATTGAGCTATACATTTCTGTTCTGTATAAATCATCCATTCTGTGGTACTCTGTTATAGAGGCACAAGATGGACTAAGACATATGTCTTGGTTGTTGCTTTTATGAAGGGCAGATCAATTGAGTCTGGTCAAGGTAGCAAAGAAGCAGTAGCAGGTTACTTGTTGATCTCTTTATGTTCTTGGCACCCTGGATCCTCCACCACTAAAGCACCTTTGTCTTTCCATCACAACCATGTGCACACCTTTCTTACCACCCAGGCAAAGGGCAGAGACTGTGTCTTAGTCACTTTCACATCAATAGAATTTCATCCATCATAGAGTAGATAATCAATAAATGCTCATTGATTTGATTTACAAATAAATAACTTGTTACGTGAATACATTGTAGAGATGAAGCCTCCACCTTTGTTGGATGTTCCTGACTATCCACAGTCTATACTCATCACCTTGTTCTATACAGCAGATAAGCTGAGATGATTCTCAAAACCGGAGACCTGTTTCTTTGTTTTTCACTCCACTGCCGTCATATTTCAATTTTCAAAGGCTAAAAGTGAGAAAAACTAAGCTTAAAAGTAGAAACAAGAAATTCAACAGTCTAGGGTGAAGAGTATACCTGACAATGGCCTAATGGTAGCCTCAAGTGAAAAAAAAGTTCCAACTATAAATGCCTCTGTATTTAAGACAAAGTGTTCACCTTTAAGAAGTTCTTTAACAAAAAAGAGTGTAATCCTCTAAATGCCTATATAACAAATGGGTATTTATGTAGCTTGATGGTATGTGCTACTGCACAATTTCATTATGTGTCTGAAAAACACACGAGGTTTTGCTGAACTTAGTAGAGAAATGCCTGCTAGGTGATAATGTTGTCCACCAGTTAACGAAGGAGAAATAGGAGGACAGATAGTGCCCCTATATTCTTCTATCAGCCTAGGTTCATAAAGGCACAAGGAATACAGTAGAGTGTTCTAGATCACTCAAGCATGGACTTGTTACTTTTCTTTTTCTAAGAACAAGTCTTATTCCTGCTAACTGGCTGCAAGGAGGGCAGGGACATGTGTTATATAATTTTGTACATAATTGATAATGCTTAGCAATAGGTCTTCCCTCCTCCCTTCTCTTCCTCTCTTCCTGTATTTATTGAGTGACTGAGATAGAATATTGGGATAGTCTATCTATATAAATAATATTCTATTCTGATGCTGTTTTACATACTGGAGATTAATAACCTATTAAAACAAAAATGCTTCTCTTCATGAACATTGTATTCCAGTGGATCAATAAAGGCAAAGACAAATAAGATACAAATAAATAAAAAATAAGTTAGATTGTGATATGTACTGTGGAAAAAAACTTAGAGAAGGGAGTTTGGGAATTGATGAGATGTACTTTACTTTTAAATAAAGAGTTGGAGAAAAGCCCCTTTGAAAGGATAAAATTTAAAGAAGGACCTAAATGAGGTGAATGATGTAGTAATGTGGGGTGAGGACAAGGGTCAGGAGGTGGGCTTGTGCTGGAATGAAGAGCAAGAAAGGTGTCTTGAGTTTGGAATAAAAGGAGCTTGGAGAAATGATAGGAAAGATGAGGTCAGACTTTATCTTAATAGGATCACAGTGGATGCTCCAATGAGAAAGTCCTGAAGGGGATAAAGGTACATGGAGGTGGGAAAACCAATTAGAAGGGCCCTGTAATAATATAGACAAGAGGTGATGGTGGCTTGGACCAAGGAAACAGTAGTGGGGGAAGTGAGAAACAGTTAAATTTTGGATATATTTTGAGGGTAGAACCAACAGGACTTGCTAAAAGATTGGATTGGGAGTATGAGAGACAGAGAAGCATCCAGGATCCAGACTTTCAAGATTTTTGGCCCAACCAACTGGGAAGATGCAGCTGCCATCAAACTGCATGAAGGAAAGTTGCAGGAGGAGAAGTTTTTTAGGGAAGATTAGGAACTCGTTTTGGCAATGTTGAACTTGACGTTTCTTTTAGACAAGTGGAGATGTTGAGGAGGCAGTTGAATATTTGTGGAATGAATGAATAAGCAGGATCTTAATCAAGTGTATAACTCCCTCAAATATAAATCGACATTTCTTTTTACTTCCTAATATGTGAACATTCTGAGAAGCAACATTGGAAGTTAAACCTTTCTGACCAAGGCCTAGACCTGCCTGAGCTCCAGGGTTGGAGATCTGACAGTCTGCTAGCTCTCTCCCCTTCAATGTTCCCAAGAGCCTCAACATGTTTAAAATGGAATTCATTCTTTTCCTTCCAAAACCACTCTCCCTCTTTATGAATGTAGTGACTGGTAACACCTGGCACACAACTTGAGCATCACACCCCATTCCTTCCATTTGTATAACCGCATGTCTACTGGTCACCAAATCTTATGAACCTTACTTTATACCATCTCTAGAACTCATTTCCCTTCTTCACCTCCATTATTATCTTTTTGGATTATGGTTTCATTGTCTTTCACCCAGATTTTATGTTAACTTCTATTCATTTCTCAATCTCCAATCTATGTGTCATATAGCTCCCAGAATGATTTTTCTTAAAATATAAATGTGGCTACATTATTTTCTACTTGAAATTTTTTTAATTATACCTCCTTTTATCCATAAACACCCAAATTCTCATGCTGGTCTACAAGAACCATGATCTAATTCCTGATTATTTCTCGTATCTATTGAGATTATCCCTTCAACACATATCAGTCCTATCACTGGTCATTCTGAACTACCTGTGGTTAGTGGACTTATCTTCAAATAAAGAGTGTTTCCTATGTTACACACTGTACACTAAACTCTGGAATACAAGGCTGGACATAGCATACGTCCTGCTCTGGTGCAACCGTTGCAAACGTTGATTTCCATGCCTTTGATCTTTGAACAGTCTGCCTTGAATTTGTCACTACCTTCCCCTCCCTCCACTCCACTGCCTCTTCCTCCTCCTACCAACCACTTAGAGAACACCAGCTCATGTTTTAAGATTCAGTTAACATCACTTCCTCTTATTTGCACTTTTCTTAATCTTGTTACTTCTAAAAATGTTTCCTCCTTCAAATGGTATTATTGAATAACTTAATAGTGCTAGAAGTGAGTATATCTCTAAATACACTTCAGATGTAGCCCGGAATATGATATCTTATCTTACAGTAAGAGATTATAGTATAGCTCAAAGAATAGATCTTTCTTCTTGATCCTCAGAGGGGGGAAAAAGTTCCTTTCTCTGGATTCATCCTGTGGTTCTTGGTCTCTTCATGTGATACAAATAATTGTTAACTTGCTATAAAGTGAGTGAACCCAGTTGCACTGGACTGCAAATAGAGCGGATGTTCCATAATTTTTGTGGAGCACAGCTTTAAGTAGGGGTTATCTGATCAGCAGGGGTCCTAGGGAACTTCTCTTGCAGCTGAGTTTGCATAGTGAGAGCACAATTATTACATATATATATATATATTTGTAATAGCTTGGTGGGAGACTGATAAAGATGGGGCTAGGGCTAGTGATGTAGTAGAGTGACAGAGTGCTTGCCAAGCTTGTGCAAGGTCTTAGGTTCCATCCCAGCATCATAAAAAGAATGATGGGAGCTAAAGATCCCATGTGAAGTCATCCTTTAATGCTATCACTGTACAGAAAGATGGCAGAATTACTGCTTTTATGTGTACCTGCCCATACTTCCTGATCTGCCCTTAGTTGCAGCTCCTGAAGTAGAAAGAAAATATATGGAGGTTGGGTACTTGTAAATAGATGGGGAGTGGGTAATGAGGTAAATACCAAGAAAAAAAAAAAACCCTCACTTGTTCTTACCACCTAAGGAGTGCTTTGGAATACCAGTGGATTTATGTCCACACTAGTTGCTGAGAACTCTTAACTACTATTATTCATCTCAATCTCTAACTATATCTCTTCTATGTCTCTATACCTCTTCCTACCCTTAGATATGCACACACATCTATATTCAGATGATTTTTAAAAGCTTTATTGGGAATAACTATGTTTTATAAATATGTAACAGCACTAAACCAAGTTTTCTACTCAAAAAGCCTGAAAAAACCTCTTGGTGCTCTTCCTCTGACTTACAGTCTGCATATGGCAGTATATCTTATAACCGAGCTATAAAAGTGAATATCTGATACTTCCTTGCCTCACCTCTATGGTGATAAGGCAGTCAACAACTCAATTTCTGCTAAAGCATCTTAGGGAATAGTACAAAGTCACTTTGGCTATGATAAAGCCAGTCTTCAAATTGGGACAGCAGGGTGAATCTTCCAGGATGGACATTAGCATGTGTTTGATCATATATATGTACATATACATGCATACACAAGAATACAAGCCAAACCTTATAATAAGATTAGTCCTTTCATTTTGTATTGTACTGAACACTTAAAAATATCATTTCATCAGTGACTGTCAATCAGCATTATAAAATCATATGAATATATTTATAAGCTGTAAACACTTTGATTTATAAAGGACACAATTTGCTGCACAGAAGAGCTTGTACAGCCACTGCCAATGTGTTTAATTTATTTAAAGAAATGCCTGCTTTGTTAGTAAAATGCCTGCTCTGTTAAAATACAGTTACATCTACATTAGGTGATTATTTATTAATTTACCACAGCATTTAGATATATTAATGATATAATTTATAAATTAAAATCACATCAAGTAAGGAGACTGTCTTGATTATGAAAACTTATTAGGTGATGATTATGAGTGCCTTGTTTAATTAATGGTTTAATGACTCCTGTGGTTATACTTTATAATAAAAATTACACATCTAATAATATGGGAAAAGATGGTATATAGTGAACAGACATGAAAAGTGTTGATTCTGAAGCTTTAAATTAGATTCCTATTGATCTGATGAATAAAAAAAATTCCATTGCAATAAATGTTGTCATGGTTGTCAGTCTCTATTACTGCATGTCAGCAATTTTACTGGCTGTGTACAATAGACAATTTAAATACCAGGGTTTGAGCACATCCAGAGCCCAACTGATGACTTTGACTTACTGTTCAAGACTTCAAGGTCCTTTCCTGCCTCTGTCCCATCTCTGATCAGGAAGTTGAGCCACAGACTTCTGAATGTGCCTCAAATATCTGGGAGGTCCTGCCTGTTATCTGGTAGAGGCTGAGTGGATTTGTGCCTCTTCCTGCTGAGCTCACAGTCCCTCATACCAGACTTAGACATCTGTTCAAAGTCAGTCAGTTGGACAAGAGCACTGCGTCAGAGGGTAATAACAGACTCTGGAGGCAGATAGATTCATTCATTCGTTCATTCAAAGGATATTTGTTGAAGCCAAGTACTAGGCATTGTTCTAGGTGCAAGGAATACTACAGTGGTCCCAGCATTGCCGGCTTACACTCTAATAATCATCATTATCATATCTCTACCTCATGACTTGAGCCAGATGTCTACTGTCTGAACTTCAGTTTCCTAATTTGTACCAGACTCAGGTTTGTTGGAAGAATTAACCAAAGCAATGCATATAAAATACCCAATGTCATAGCAAGTCCATTGCAGATGTCAGTTATTTCTATTGTTGGGCAAAAAGTCAGATGTAAGCCATATTTGTGTCTTCAATTTAATTGGTTGTGAATATTATCCATTAGTTGAAATGATTCTGACTTCTGTGGTTTTTAGTCTAGTCTGAGGGGCATTTATATGACAATATGAACACTATTCCATGTCTTTCTAATAATATTAATGTTTTGCTTTTCAAATAATACATGAGTTGAATAGCTGAGCTCCTTTCCCTTCAAGGTACTGAAAATAAGAATAAGGGATTATTTTTCTGAGAATTGTGTACACACTGAATGAGAGGATACAAAAACAGAGGAGAAAAAAACACCTCAAGATAATATATATATTTTTTAAATGTCAAAGCTGTGGCATTGAAGACTGTGGGCCAGGGAAGTTTTAAGAGTTAAACCTTCCTTTTATTAGGAGAGATTTTATTTCATGCTGTCATTGAAAGAATCTGAAAAAAGGCCTTGGGAGTCTGTTTGGTTGTAAAAGTCTAATTAACTATCGAGCTGCATGATGTTCCCTAATAATGGAGTTAGCGGCGTTGAAAATCTTGAGGCACTTTCAAGTGTTGAAATGAAGGTCCTAGACAGATCACTAATTATGTACTCCTTTATCAAAATGCCTGAAACCTGTCCAGGCAGGAGATTGGAGAGTAGCCTACACCAACCTGCCCAGCGGATGCTGACTTGTCCTCTGGGAGTCGCTAGGCCTCAACTGAAAGGCAGAGGAGGGCATGCCACACTCTGTCTGCCATGGACTGGGGCTGGGGTAAGCACTGAGACTATTCAAGAGGGGATTTGGGGAAAAACAGGAAGTGGCACTAGAGAACTCATGGTGGAAGGCAGAGGAAACACCAGTTCAAGCTATATTCCAAAGACGAAGAGGAAAGCTGATTAAAGAATGGGAGTCTGCACTAAAAATCTCATAGGGTGTGGAGCGCAGTGGTAGAATCACTAGGAAATAGTTTTTAAAATGCCATTGTTCATCCTTCACCCCCAGACCAACTACATGAGTATCTCTATGGCTGGAATTGGGCAGGGATCCTTTCTAAAAAGCTTTCCCTGTTAATTCTAATGTAGTCAGAGGTGAAAAACCTCTGTTCT
The DNA here is from genome assembly GCA_020662805.1 of Glaucomys volans. Lineage (NCBI taxonomy): Eukaryota > Metazoa > Chordata > Mammalia > Rodentia > Sciuridae > Glaucomys > Glaucomys volans. Next base: position 65,093 of record JAJEJO010001244.1, read on the forward strand.
AGGCCAGTAGTTCTTAAGGTATGGTCCCTAGCCCAGCATCACCTAGGCATTTGTAGAAATGCAAATTCTCAAGCCCTACCAGAGTCAGAAACTCTGGGATGGGACCCAGGAATCTGTGCTTTAATAAGCCTCCCAGGGTGATTCTGATGCTCACTCAAGTTTGAGAACCACTATTCTAGATGAGTCAAATGAGACCAAAAACCCAAGGTAGGCAGGCTATTGGAAGTCCACCGCGGTTCCCTCTGGTATTTTAATTTAGAAAAGAATGAAAACCACACATCCCCAAGCAGCCTCTGGGGGAGGGGTGGAATCTAATCGTTCATTAGGATCTCTTTAAACCTATGAAGGAATCATAGAGCCAATAAATGACACAGACCCCTGAGTTCCTACTGGTTTGTATGATTTTAAATAAAATGCAGAGACTTAATAGTGGAAGGCTGGCTGACCACTAGAGAGGACACTGCCCTTGTACCTAGGAGAGAAGGAAAAAGGGATGGTAAGGGCTTTCTGGATCAGCAAATAATACCGAAAAGTGAAAAGGAAAGAAAATTATTAAAACTGAACTTTGCTTTGCTTTTCCCTTTTACTTCGTGAAAGCAGTGTGTTTTGGGGGCAGGGTTCTGATACGATAATAAAATTGAGTAACGTCCCCTGCACCAAGTTTTCAGTATGAGATGAGAACTGCATAAGAACATGTTCTAATGATGCGTTGGTTTTCTCACAGTAGCATCCAGCCCCCAGAACATTCTCTGGCAGCACCCACACTCTCCTGTCCTAGTGAATAAACCTGGAACAAAGCTGAGAATCTGAGCCTAGATGGTGAAGGAGGGGCCTGTGAACCTGAGCCTGGCTCAGCTGACTTCGGAAGGAGAATAGGAAATCGCTTAGCTTCCCTGGTCCTCGATTTTCTCGAGCAGAAAATGACAGAAACCACCCAGATGAACTGAAATGTCAAAGTGATCTGCACAGGACTGGGAAGAGGGCCAGGCGCCACAGCCAAGCAGGATGGAAGGGAATTGCACAGGCTCGTGGTGTCACCTCCTGGTACACGGGCAAAATGAAATCTAAGCAAGCTGAAAATCGGAGAAGGCTAATTAGCAATTGTGGGCCAAACACTTTATGAGCATTTTTTTGTTGTTTGTTTTAATTAACTTTTCCTCTCTGTAATCCATAGGCTCTGCAAAAATACTGCCTTTACAAACCAATAATCAAAGTAAACTAAATGAACCCCTATGTATGAATTATATAAATAAGTAAAGAACTTTGACTGCACCCCAGATGGTTGACTTTGTGGAAGAGAAATATCTTTGTTTTTTCTTACTTTTAGTTTATTTTATGAGAAAACAAATACCACATGGGATCATTATTCTAAACACAAATTGCATTTAAGAGACAGCATCGGGTAAACCTTCTGGGGCTGTAAATTATCTACTAATTTTATTTGACTCAAGGCTGTGAAAGGCATTTCTGGGAATTATTGTGCATAGACACACACTTCAGAAGATGGACTTCAGTGGGCTTGGACAGAAAAATGGAATCCCACTTGGTGTACCTTTTATTAAAATGAAGTTACTCAATGACCCAGGCTTATTCTATCTACCTACATAGCTAGCTTTTCTGGATTTAAAAAAAAAAATGAGATTTGGGGAAAGAAAATGAGAAACAATGAGTCATTCACAGACATGTAACTAGCAATTTGAAACTGGCGTTCAGATCATTTGATCTTTTCATCTCCTCCTTTGTTCAGTCTCATTCCTGCCTCTGAAATGTTCCCAGGGACTATTTATTACTCTGTTCCAGGCAGTTACTGCTTTGTTCAATTACTGCCCTCTGTTTCTCTAATGGAGTTTTGCTTTTGAGATGAGTAACAACCCTTTTCAATATGTATTTACATATTTTTAACTTCCTCATACAAGTTCCATCATGTCTGTCTTTATTCTTCACTATGTATGTTAATCACTTCATTTATTTATTTATTTATTTTGCTACAATTTCATGTTTTTACTCTGGTCCTTATTTTCCTTCCTGACACCCCTTCTCACCTATAATGTGATTCTCTAGAATGCTATTAGAATGCCTATGCGTTTCTTCCATTTACACAGGCGTAAAAAAGACCAGGTATCCTCACCAACGTCAGTTTGTCCAGCCTCTTCCAGTGCCTGGCATGTAGCCAGAACTCAGTCAATATCTGTTCAATTGACCACCTGAATGCATGAAAATAGGAATGATGTCAATATTCCTCACTCAGTACACCCTTAGGAAAAATCATGAACTACAACTTATATTCCTTTAATCATGTGTCAACTTAATTTTTCTTTAAGTTGACTGACAAAAATTTGGTTCATATGAATCAAAATTGAGTCAATATACTATGAAGGGGAAAGGGGAGCCCAGATTTTATCCCCTCATCCTCGTGACTGCCTGCAGCAGAGGGGCTGCCTGATAAACTATCAGAAATGGACCATCTTCCTTGGGTTACTCATGAATCCTTTACCAATTTTTGAAAGGTTGATCACTATTGAGAAGACACCCCTCTGGACTCTGTGACAATTTCCATAGCTCAGCAACAAGGGTTCTTGATCTCATCTGCTGGCTTCCTTGGATTGGGTTTCAAAGGGTTCATTAACCCTTGATGTGATTTCTGGAGAAAAAGTCCACAGATAACTTAATACTTTCAACGTGACATGTGACACTCACGTTTCAGAATCACAGTGTGTGACAAGAGCCTATACACTGTAGGAAGTGCTGAAAAGCCATGACTTTAATCAGGCAGACCAGGGTTGAAATCCCAATTCTGCACCTTGCTGGCTGGGTGAATCTGCTAAGTTCAAAATCTTTCTTAACTACAGTTTCATTATTATAAAATGGAGATGATAATACTGATTCTCTAGACATAGTGGTGGAACCTGAGCTTAAATTCAAATCTTTCTGGCTGTAGAGCTCATGAGTTTAACAATTATTATTTCTCCATAATTAAATGAGATAATGACCATGAGAATACCTGATGTAGCATAAAGCAATAACAGAAAATATATTCATTAAAGTAACAACAACAACAACAACAACAAAACACCAATAAAACCACAAAGACAAAGGCACTCTAGGTGTCCCTCTTGATTCTATTAAGGAATGTTTAAATTCAAATTATGTCAGTTATAAAACCATCACCAAATGTGGGGAAAGAGAGGGTTTAAACTGTTGTGAGGATGGATAAATAAGGACTAAGGGGATTCCAGAGAGTTGAGGGTGGGCCCTGGATGGCTCCCCCTCTGTGAGGATCCAGTAGCAACCACTGGGTTGAGTTATGGCTGTCCCTCTGTCTGAAAAGAGGTAGAGAAAAGCTTCACAAACATGGGAGACCCTGTGATTGTCCTTTTTCCAGAAGAGGAATGATTCTGTGGTTTGATAGAGAGGAGGCTTGCTTGCCTCCTTTCTATTTCACAGTTGTATGAACAGATGTATGGCTCAGGTCTTAGCTGTCCCACTGTATTGCTCTGACAAGTGACAAGAGGCAAGAATCAGATTTGCTTTCACTGGTATAATAATCTTATTTGTTGCCTTTATCTTAGACCATCTATGGTTTTCAGATATATTTACTCATTGGGCTGGAGAATGAATGATGCCACTGTGTTCCTTAGAGTCAGATTTGACCAGTTTTTATCTAGAAGCCAGGCCCATACAAATCTCATCTAGCTTTCCTAACAACATGGTAAAGTTACTGTATTATGATCCTCATTCATCAGAAAAGGAAACAGGGGTTTAGAGAAGTCACCAAGATGAGAATGTAGCCCATCTGCACACAGCTAGTGAGTGGAAAAGCTGAGACGAACCCATGGCTTCTGACCCATGTTCTATTATGGTTACTGTGCTGTGAATTTGTGTAACAGGAGAGGATTTTAAAAATGGCATTTTGGCTGCCAGAAGGAGATCGAAACAAATACTAAAAATAGTTTTATTAGGCATGGAAGTCTGGACTACATAAGAGGAAGACTAGTATTTAACTTAACACAGGTCTCTCTTACTAGTTTCTGCTCCTAAAATGCAACATAAGACATCTTTTCTGACCTGTTCAGGTGATCCTGGTAAGGTCTGGGTCATGTTCAGCATCTAGCAAGAATAAGAAAGATTGTCCTATGCTCAATGCTATTATAAAATTATGGGGGAAACCTGGATTTTCTTGTGTTATGTCAGAAAGCAAATGTCTGGTTACATATGAAAGTTTAAAACAACCTCAACATGTCTTAGCACCCACTTTTTTGTTGGTAACACTGACATCTGTGCAAAACATTAAAAACTTACATGGAGAAAAACTGATCGGGAAATTAACTTTTGTTGGGTATTTATTATCTACTAGGCACCCTCACATATTTTTATCCTTAAATAATTTAGACAAAAATGCAAATGAATAAATAAAACAGACTCATAAAGGTCAAATGAGGTTGCATGGTTGAGATGACAAAGCTAAGATTAAAACCTACGTTCTTTTAATCCATGTTCTATTCATTCTGTGACGCTGCCACACCAGATGATGGGGGCATTTCAGGGCATATGAACTGTGCAGCAAACCTACAGGAATTTACTTTCAAGTAAACACGGTGCCTTTCCTGGGGTAGGTAAATGTAATCCCAATAAACTGGTTATCGAATGTTAACATTAGAGATCCTTTATGGGTTATGTTGTCCGATGTTTTCGTTTTATAGGCGAAGAAAATACACATTACCTCTGAGTTATTAACTCAGAAAAATTAAGAAACTCTTCTCAGGTCCCAGAGCTAGTGGCAGAACAGGGACAAGCATCTGTGTCTCCTAAATCCCAGTTCAGAGCTATTTGTGTAGCCATTAGCATGGGTAACAGTTAAGACCATGGTCTTAGAATTACTGTCCATGTCCAAATTCTGACTCCATGAATGGGGGAAAGCTGCCCCCCTGCCCTGGATCTTGGTTTACTAAAATGCAATATGAAGGTATAGTACTTGATAGGGTTGATAGGTATGAGTGACTACTTACAAAGTGTTTAAATCAGTGCTTGTCTATAATAAATATGCAATCAGTATTTAGCTATTATTATTCTCAGCTTGCCTCTCAAGGCCTAAGCTCAGTTTAGACACTTCTTGAGTGGAATTCACTATGGTACATTCAAATATGCAATAGCTTAGTTTGGTCAGTTTCAGTCTGCTTTCCTCCCCTTCTTCCCTCCCATTTGATTCCCTTCCTCTATTCTCCTGTTCTTCCTTCTATTTTTATGAGATTCCCCCTTTTAATTCCTTAAATCTTTACAACTTCCACATATGAGAAAATACATTTGAACCTTGACTTTCTGAGTCTGGCTTATTTTACTTAGCATGATGCTCTTCAGTTTCATCCATTTACCAGCAAATGATGTAATTTCTCCCCTTCTTTTATGGCTGAATAAAATATATATAGTCACATTTTCTTTTATGCCAGTGCTTGGCACACAGCAGTCATTTGGAAAGTATTTGGTGAATGCAAGGCAGGAAGATGATTAACCTGCTTCAGGTTAGAAGGTTCTCTTTAGCTCCTATCACAGCTCTGAGGGTGACTGCTGGTTGAACTCCTTGGATTCCTGAGCTTCTCCATCTGAGATCAGCCTGAGGGGCTCCCTGGACCTCATCTCCTCCAGTCCTCATGGAGTCTTAGGTGCCAAGTCCCTGTGGAATTTTTAATCAGCTCTTTTGTTGCCAAGACCATAAGTCCCAACAAGAATAACTAAAGGAGGAAAAGTTTATTTGGCTCATGGTTTCAGATGTCTCAGTCCACAGAGGGCTGATTCCACAGCTCTGGGCCCAAGGTGAGGCACAACATCATGGCAGAAGAGTGTGGCAGAGGAAAGCAGCTCTAGATTTAGCAGTTAGGAAGCAGGGAGAGCTCTGCTCACCAGGGATAGAATATATACACCCTGAAGTCACATCCCCAGCGACCTACCTCATCTAGCCATACTACCCGCCTACAGTTTCCATCCAGTTAATCCATTTAAGTGAATTAATGCACTGATTAGGTTAAGGCTCTCATAACCCAATCATCTCACCTCTAAACTTCCTTGCATTGTTTCAAACATGAGCTTTTGGGGGACGCCTCTTCTATAAACCATTACACCACCTGCATCATCTCTCCAGGGGGCTACTTCATCACTATCTTAAGGAAAATTTACCTTTTATGCTATTTGTACTATTTCTATTTCAATTCAACTACTCCAGAAATTTCTTTTTAATTCATATATGACTATTTTTATATTTCTGTTAGCATGTTATAGTTACACATAATAGTAAGGTTCCTTTTTATATATTTTAAATGCATATAATATGATTTACTCCATTTCAGTCATCACTACTTCCCCTTTACCTTCCCTTCTCTCTCCTATTGATCCCCTAGCTCTACCCTACTGGTCTTCTTTCTGTTTATTTATTGTTTTTTTTTAAAATCAGTGTATGGAACCACCTAGGTGTCTATCAACAGAAGACTAGATAAAGAAAATATGGGTATATATACATAATAGCATTCTATTCAGCCATAAAGAATGAAATTATGTCATTCGGGGGTTAATGGATGTTGAGTAGGTAGAGATCAGATCACCTAATGCTTATAGACTGAGGCATGGACTAGGCAACAGGGAAGCTTCATTTGTCTGCCACACCTTGTGTATTCCAGGGCCGTGCTGTGTAATCTACCCTTCTTCAATGTATGTTTTTGACAACTGCTTCTTAGCACAAATAAGTATAGATTAGTCAACTTCTGTGTGTCTAAAGTGAAAAATGATTGTAGCTATAAAAATAGGAAGAAATGCATTTTATATGCTCAATGTACCTAAGATTCGTAGCATGTTAATAATAGGTTAAACATATTACACTATTGGTTGGTGTTTGATTCAGACTGGGGAACTTATTCCTAAAGCAAGAGCCTGGGAAAAGGAGAGGCATAGGGATCATGACAGGCCAGGAATGATTTCAGATAGGCACTGCCCAGATGTATCAGCATTATAAACATCATTAGCTGGCAATAATAAAATAAAAATAAATAATGCAAAAGATACCACATGATCAACTCATTGACTTTTCATCGTATACACTAGTATGCCCTGGGTTCAATCCTCAGTACTGTGAAGAAAAAAAATTGCATAGCATATAAGTACTGGTGTACAATGAAATTTTAGAGGGAAAGATTTAAAATGAAGGAAATGATTAGATACCTGAAAATTCCAGTTGCTCAGAGAATATTGTTAGTATGTTTTTAATGTCCTAAAAGTAAAACTTAAACTTATTTTATTAAGAAAATCTTATTTGGGCTGGGGATATAGCTCAGTTGGTAGAATGCCTACCTCGCAAGCACAAGGCCCTGGGTTCAATCCCCAGCACCGCAAAAAAAAAAAAAAAAAAAAAACGAAAAAGAAAATCTTATTCAATCTTTTAAGAAATTTGCAGTTCACGGCAAAGATGGAACATAGCTTCCTTGGCTGAGTTATTTTCTATAGAAGTCAGCAGCATTTTGTGGTATATGATTAGCACATTCTAAAGGCAAAGATTCCAGAAAGTTTAAATTTAGTCATGAAAAACTGAAGGCATTTATCCATTCATGTGAAAGCAGGAAAATGCAAGCATCACTTTCAGTGATGCCGCAAATTATAATGGAAATTCTATGAGATACGATCACCAAACTCTGATTTCATATTTAGAAATTAAATAAAAAAGAGGCTGGCCTGTAATTTGTAAACTAGTCAGATCTGATACCAAAAATCAAACAAACAAAAAAATGGTTATCAGAGGAAAAATACCCCTTTGCCTTGAGGAAAGTAAGGTATTCTTCTTCTTTTCTTGGAGGGGTACCAGGGAATGAACCCTAGCATGCCTGGGTTCAATCCTTAGTACTGTTGCTCTGCCACTGAGCTACATCCCCAGTGCTTCTTCTTTTTTTTATTTTGAGACAGGTTCTTACTAAGTTGCTGAGGCTGGCCTAGAACTTGTGATCTCCCGCTTCAGCCTCCCAAGTCACTGAATTAAAGGTGTGTGCCACCATGTCTAGTTTAAAATATCATTCTTAATGGATATTCTAGGTCAGTAGAGACTGGAGAATCAAAGTACAGACATAAAGTGTTCATGTCAAACTTAAACTTCTAGTTTGCTAAAATAAAATTCAAAAATCTGAAATAATAGTTTGTGCTTCACATTAACATGGTCAAAGGACATTACTGGCAGCTTAAGAAATAACAGTGATGATCTAGAGACTAATATGGGCTCAATAACATTTGAGCTAATTTTAAACGATGAGCTATCAAATTAGGTTACATTATGGACTATAGGGGAGATATGGAATAGCAATAAAGAGCTTTAATTCCCATGCCAGGAAAAATATAGCCAATTTGGTTTAATCTATACATATCATTATATTTAAAGTAAATTTTTTCATAGAAGCATATAGTGGGGTATTGTTTTAAAATCTAGTGTTTGCATTTTAATTTACATTTAATGTAGTGATTGATATAAATCTATTACCTTTGTTCTCCATTTATCCTATCTATTCTTATTCCTTTCCCCCTCAGTTTCTGCATTCTTTTGGATTTTTGTTTTAATATTCTATTTTATCTTCATTATTGACCTTTTGCTTTATTTATTTTTTAGTTTTCCCAAGACTTAGAGGATGAATTTTTAGCTCATCATAGAGTATTTTGAAATAATATACCATTTAATGTACACATGTGGGTCCTGTAACAGCTGTACTTTTAGTCCCTCATCCTTCCTGCTATTATTATCATAATTTTACTTATGTATGATAAAAAATTCACAGTACATCGTAATTACTTTTACTTTAAAAGTCACCAAGCTTTTATAAGTAAATTTTAAAAGGAGAAAATAGTATTTCATATCCACCCATATATTTACTATTTCCAGCTCTTCTATTTCTTTGTGTTGATTTGGGTTTCCATCTAGTTAATCTATTTCTAGTGGAAATTCTATCTCTTGCAATTTAGATCTGCTGACCATAAATTATTTCAGATTTTTTTTTGTCTAAAAAGGTTTTGTTTCACTTTTATTTCAAAGGATATACATATATATATATATACACACACACATACATACACATATATATGCATACATATCCTGTATCCTATGTGTCCTATATCATATATATGTATACACACAGACCCAAATTGGACAGTTTTATTTCATAAAATTTTAAAGATATTGTTTTATGATACTCTGGTTTCCACAGTTTATGACAAGAAGCTTAAACTCTCTTACGTTTGTCTTTTTTCTCTGGCTGCTTTTAGGAAATTTTAGAAATTTGATCATGCTGTGCCTTACTGTGAACTGTGCACGCGTGCACGTGTGTGTGTGTATGGGTGTGGGTATCTTGCTTAGGGTTTTTATTGAATTTCCTGGATTTTTATTTTTAATATCAAATTTAGGAAATTTGGTGGCCATTATTTCCTCAGGCATTCCATTCATTTTAAACATAGGCACTGTTTTCCAATTACACATATGTTAGGTTGCTTCATATTATTCCACAGGTCGCTGAGACTCTGTTAACTTTTTCATCATTTTTTCTTCACACTTTATTTTAGATGATTTTATTATGATGTCTTCAAGTTCATGCACTTTTTTCTTTTACAAGATCCACTCTTAATAATACATTCAAATTTTAATGTCAGGTACTGTATTTTTTAATCTCCAGAAATTCCACTTGGGCTTTTAAAAAACATCTCCATTTCTCTCCTCATATTCATGTTTTCCTTCAAATACTTGCACATAGTAATTATAGGTATTTTAACACCTTTGTCTGCTAGTTCCATTAACTCTGTCATTTCTGGGTCTTTTCTATTTTATGATTTTTCTCTTATCATGTCACATTTTCTTGTGTCCTGTCTAATTTTTGATAGGATGATAATTATAAATGCTACATTTTTGGTGGTCTGGATTTTGATTTTATTAAAAAGTATTGATTTTTTGTTTGTGCTGACAGCTAGGTATTTACTTATCAGTTTGATTATTTTAAGTCTTTTAAAAACCTCTGCTAGAGTGAGTCTAGAGTAGTCTTTCTTCTCTCTAAGCATAGTTCATCCCTACTATGAAGACATGGACCCTGTTGGGTCTTACTTAATGGCCTAGGTAATCATAGAGGACTCTCCACACTGACTTGTCAGAGATCCAATGTCTTCCCATTCTGCGCAAGTTCTGGACATTGTCCTTCCTACAAGTCCTTGGTTTTCCTTTGTCTAGCTTGTGAGGGTGCATGGCCTAGTACTCAGCATGTACTATGCAGATTTTTGGTTCTAGGTGTCCCTGATCCCCACTCCCTGCAACCCTTCAACTTCTAGTCTTAGCCTCCCTAAACTCTCCTCTCTGAGAGCAGCAAGGAAATGAATTTGTGCTCTTTTAAGTTACCTTTACCTTTGCTCATGGTCCATAAATTACCTGTAGGTAGAAACCTGGGACAATTATAGAAATCATTTAATTTCTTTTCCTTCTCTTAGAGATCAGTGTTCTATGCTGTCCAATGTTTGAAAATAATTGCTTCATAGATTTTATCCAATTTATAATGACCAAGACGCTAAATCCCAACTCTGTTTTAAATGCTTTTAGATTAAACAATTTTACAGAAGACATAAGTGTCAATGGTTATATTATAATTCTTAAAAAATTCCTGGTTCACAATCTAGCTATTACCAACCTAGATGCCCTTCAATAGATGAATGGATAAAGAAACTGTGGTATATATACACAATGGAATATTACTCATCCATAAAGAAGAATAAAATTATGGCATTTGCAGGTAAATGGATGATGATGGAGATTGTCATGCTAAGTGAGATTAGCCAATCCCAAAAATCCAAAGGCCGAATGATCTCTCTGATAAGTGAATGATGATACATAATGCGGGAGGGAAGGGAGGTAAGAATGGAGGAAGGATGGATTGCATAGAGGGAAGGGAAGGGTGGGGTCTGGGTTGGGGGGTAAGAATAATAACAGAATGAGATGGACATCACTGCCTTGTGTACATGTATGAATGCACAGATGGTGTGACTCTACTTTGTGTACAACTAGAGAAACAACAGCTGTACTCCATTTGTGTACAATGAATCAAAATAAATAAATTAAAAAAAGACTAAATCCTATTTCTCTAAGATTGGAGAAAAAGTAAAAAAAAAATTCCTGATTCAGTTAATGTCAGATGTAATAATAAGTTAATTTTAATATTTGTGTCTTGTTAGAAGGGACTACACTGACAAAATATTAAAATGAGTACCTCAAAGAAAGGGGCCCCTGATATGAATGGCAATGATTCATCATTTATCAGCTGTTTCATGAAGAGAACTGAACTGGGATCCACATGTGGGATGTTCCCAGTCACCTTTCCATTCATTTTAGATAGATGAATCTATGGGGGTAATTGTTAAAGGAAAAAAAAGGAATAGGATATTTCAAAGATCTATCCACTCATTTAATTGGAATGTGATATTGAACATAAATCAATACTTGAAAATGTTTTTTATTAAATATTTATTAGATACAAAATAATATTTACAGAATATATGTAAATTTAAAGTAGTGCTCCTGAAACTTTAATGTACAAACAAACCACCTGGGATCTTGTTAAAATGTAGATTCAGATTCAGGCAGTCTGGGTTGAGGCCTCTTTTCTGTAGTCCTAACAAAATCATAGGTAGATGCAATGGCTGTGTTCTGAGGACTATCCTTCCAGTAGCAAGAGTAAAAGAATAGATAACATGATGATCACTAGTGTGTGACATCATTATTTCTGATGTCCTCTGTGTGCCCTTCCTGAGCCTCCTTCCCTTCCTCTTGGAGGTATCTTTTTTTTTTTTATCATCCTATTGCTTTCCTTAATCATTTTACCATATATGCTTCTATCTCTTTCTGTGTGTGTTTGTGTGCACATAGTTAGGTTTTATATATTTTTGAATGTAAGAATCTAACATAAATGGAATCACGTATTTATGCTTTTCCTTTATTCTTGACTTTATTATGTTCCTGAGGTTCGTTCATATTTTTATGTGTAACTTTATGTGTTCATTTCCATTAATGTGTGGAATTTTACTCTCTGAATATATAAAATTTATCTATTTTATTGTTGATGTATTTGGAAGTTTCAGTTTTATACTGACTTGAAAATTCTTGTATAAGTTCCTGGTGCACATATGCAAGATTTAATCAGGTCATAGACATAGGTGTTAAACTGCTAGTTCATAGGACGTGCATATTTTCCATTTTAGTGGCTAATACCAAATTATCATGAGAGTGGTTGTATTGATTTATACTGCTACTAACTGTGAATATCTGATTGTTTTTCATCTGCATTGGTTTTATACTTCTGCATAATAAATTTTCACAATGTCAGTGGCTTAAAATAAACAAACACACACATATGTGTGTGTTTATATATATATGTATATATATCTATATATGTATATATATAGATATATATATTATACATAATATAGTTTGATAGGTCAGAAGCTCAAGTGGACTTGGCCAGATTCTCAGTTTAGAGTTTCACCAGTTCAAAATCAAAGTGTCAGTGGAGCTGGACTGTTACTTGAAGACTCTGTAGAAGACTTTTCTTCCAAGAACATTCAGGTGGCTGGCAAAATTGTTATTTGCAGTTCTAAGACTGAAGTCTCATTTTCTTTTTCCTTCTTTTTTTCTTCCTTCCTCCCTTCTTCCCTCCCTCCCTCCCTTCCTTCCTTCCTTCCTTCCTTCTTTCTTTCTTTTTCTTTTGTATTAGAGATTGAACCCAGGGGCACTTAACCACTGAGTCAAAAAGGGTTCCCAACCCTTTTTATGTTTTATTTTGAGACAAAGTCTTGCCAAGTTGGAAAAAAATTTAGAGATTAAGGTTATGGTAGCCATCTATAGCATTCTGCCTATCACAGTTCACTGGTAGCCAAACTGGCCCCGACAATTCATTAGATCCTATCCTTGTACATAAACAATCAAACAAACAACAAACAAACAAATAAATAAATAAATCTCCATTTCTTAAGGTTCTGGTAATAATATCAGTGCAAAGTCTAAAATTTCAATAATTACATCATTTAAGTAATTTAAACCAGGTGGAATACAAAAAGCAGTCACCTATCTAAAGTAGTGTTGAAATCCAGAGGAGAAAATACTAGCCAGGAAAATCCATGAAGTTTCATAAACCCAAGAATAATCCTCATTGGCCCTCAGCTCTGCCCTCTGGGCTCTGGGTTTCACTTTCTGAGTTGTCTTTCTTTTTTCACACATAGTAGCTGAACAGTTTTATCAGCCTTCTTCCTGCAGCAGAATTTGGGCAGATCTGAGAGCCTCCTTTCATTTTCTACTCTTTTCATTCCCTTTCATCCAGTGTGTAGTGTTTCTGCTGTTACAATTTTCTCAAAAACTTTGTGGGTCTCTTGTGGATGGCACAGGGATTCACTACACTATATAGAAGCACATTCACAATGTTTTTCAAGATAGACCCTTCTCTCTTTTAGGCTTCTGCTGAGATACAGACCTTCAACTTCAGGCTTCTGGTTTGAGAAGATCTATGAGAAACAATCTCTTCGAAGGGTATTTTGTGTGGTGAAAGTGCTCTGACCTTTTGATCTTTTTGAGTTTTCATCAAAGAGATGTACCATATATACTCAGCATTTTCTCTATGTTTCAGCAGCCATTTCTGACTTTCAGCATCTTTCTGCCATCTGAAGGGAACTTTCAATATTTCTTTTTGTTTAAAAGTTATTTCCTCAATTTATTTCTCTCCTCTCACAATTTACTATAAGCAGCAAGAAGAAACTAAGCTTAGGCTTCAACTCTTCCTGGAAATCTCCTTAGCTGTATGTTCAAATTCATTGTATACAAATTCTACTTTCCACATAACTTCAATAAGCAACTTGGCTAACTCTTCAGCCAATTCACAACAGGAATCTCCCTTGGTCCATTTCCAATAATATGTTCCTCACTCCTTTCTGAGTCCTTAGTACCAGCATTCTTGAAGTCTGGTTATTTACTTATCTGTATCTTTATATTTATTAGGGTTTCTCATAGACAAATATTGTTAGGTCTCGCTTTAATTGGTTCAATAGAACAGGCTCTTTATATATATATATATATATATATATGTATATTTAGTTGTAGGCGTATATAACACCTTTTTTTTTTTTTTGTGGTACTGAGGATGGAACCCAGGGTCTCACATGTGCTAGGCAAGAGCACTACCACTAAGCCAAAACCCCAGCCCAATAGTCTCTGTTTTTAAGAGACTATTTAGTCATTTACATGTAATTATGAATATTTTGATTTTAATCCATCATCTTGCCTTTTCATTTATCCAGTTTGTGCTTTGTTCCCTTTTCCAGCCTTCTTTGAGTATTTTGTGATTCCATTTTAATCTCCAGCATTGGAGAAATGCTTTATCATTTTTTGTGATTGACTATTTTTTTATTATGTTTAATGATTTCTCTAGGCTTTACATTATGCAGCTCAACTTTTAACACTCTATCTTCAAATAATATAACAATATATATTACTTTATACGCAGTGTAAAACCTTGTAACAGTATACTTCCATTTCCTTCTATCCTTTGCTACTGGTATATATTTTACTTCTAATACATTATAAACCTCTCAACGAATTGTTTACATTTTGCTTTAGACATTCAATTATCTTTTAAAAACAACAGTTACCATGGGCCATATTTGTCCATACTTAACATTTCCAATGCTTTTCATTTCTTTGTGTAGGTTCCAATTTCTACCTACTGTCATATTTCTACTTCCTGAAGAATTTCCTTTAATGTTTCTTTTAACACAGGTCTATCATCAAAAAATTTTCTCTGCTTTTATTTGTATGAAAGGTCTTCATTTTGTCTTTAGCTTTTAAAGATATTTTGCTGGTAGTAGAGTTCTGTGATGACAGGCCATTTTCTTGTGTGTTTCTCTCACTCTTCTTTTTCTGGCTCTCCCATCTGTGTGTGTTAGACCATCTGATATCTTACCTCAGGTCTTGGGTATTCTGCTTCCACTGTTTTCTCACTATTTAGTCTCTTAGTGTTTCAGTTTAGATCATTTTTACTGATGTGTTTTCAGGTTCTCTCTGTTCCTTTGCTGGTCATGAGCCCAACAGGGAAGTCCTTCATCTCTGATAAGGAACGATCCTTCAGAGCATCCTCATTTGATGCCAGGGTTTCCATCTCTTTGCTGAAATTTCCTTCTCTTTTGTGTTTATTGTTCACCTTTTCCACAGAATCTCTTAACACCTGAATTATGGTTATTTTAAAGGCCCTGTCCAATATGTTTACATGAACCACGTTTAGGTATGATTCTGCTAACTTCTTTATCTTTTGAAATGAGAATTTTTTTATTGCTTTTTGGGGTTGTATCATATTTTTTAGACATGTTTGTTCTTATGTTAGAAGTTTGAAATCATGGAGGAATTGATTACTTTTTCTCCGAAATGTGATATATGTAGTATAACATGAATGGTTTGTGCAATTAAGAGAAGGCCACAATTGTGCTGATATCATTAAAATAAAAAATTCATATGAGTTTAAAAATTAAAAGTAAAATAAGTTAGAGACAAATGCTCTTAAAATACTTAATCAAACTTAATATTTTACAGCAATAGTTATAATGATATTTATATGCCATGTAAACAGATTTTGACTTTTCCCTGGAATAGTATCAAAACAATAATAAAATACCTCATATTTGTAAAGCAGCTTACATTTTACCATGTGGTCAAGAGAAAATTAAAAAAAAGTTTTTTAGATGTTGCTGGACCTTTATTTTTTATTCATTTATTTATATGTGGTGCTGAAAATCAAACCAGTGCCTCACACATGCTAGGCAAGTGCTCTACCACTGAGCAACAACCCCATCCCAGGAGAAATATTTTTATATCAACAATTACATGTAATAGCTGAAAATCTCACTGACCAAAGAATCTACTGCATTAAAGATTAAGTATTTAATTTACTATTTATTTAATGCCTACTTTTTCTCCAGTATGCTAAGCATTGAGAACATGAACACAAAGAATATCTTGAGATGCTCACAGTCCAGTTGAGGCATAGCAATGGAGAAAATTAACAACAAAGCAAAGTGACAAGTACTTAGAATACATGAGGTTCCCTTTAGGGAGCTTGAGCCACATTTGAGATATATTTAAAATGCTGAAAATGCTGGAATATATCCTTTGGACCTGTTGTTTGTGTTTAGGATATTTGGAAGGATAATTTTATCTTGTTAAGTTGTATTTTAGATATATAATAGCTCTTTCTCAAGTGAAGTAGGAAAGTTCTGTATACTTAGCTTGGTAGTAAAATATTTAAATTCTAAGTTATTAGTATGCAATCTGTATTAATATGAATCAATTTCATTAAGTGAATTTTTGAAAGTGGATATAACCATGTAGTGTATGATTTTGATGGTCTTATAGACTACTTGCACATCATTTAATAATCTAAAAATAACAGGAATTAGTAGTCTGTGTGTAAGCACACAATTTGGTGAAATAATCCTTACAACCAGCCAGAGGTAAAATTAGTCCTCTCATTTACTGAGGAAAAAACCAAGTCAATGTGAAATTAACTTGCTGAAAGTTAATAGGTTAGCAAATAATAGATGATAAGTAATAGAAGTTAATATTTAATTCTAGGTAGTCTGGTTTCAGATTTTAAACTCTTAACCACTAATCTATATTGTCTACATAGTATGTTTTCATACACACAAAGTTTTAAAAAATCCCACTTAAAAACAAAGCATTTGTGGGGATTCACAGATAAGAATATCATGCTGCTAGGGAACTTACAATCCAGTTGGGGAAATAGAATACTTGTGTGAGAAAAGGTAATAATAGAAGAGAGTGTATACAAAATGACAGATGGCTGGCAGAGACAAATGGTGCCACAGCGGCATGGAGCATGGGGCAGCAGTAGGTTACAGGACAAGTTGTTCTGATGGGCAGGACTTACTGAACAACCTGGCTCCTGCCCTCCTCTATTAACTTATTCAAATGACATTCACCAAATTCTGGCCACCCTGACCTTCTTCTGTTCCTCAAAATGCCACACTTGTTCTGTCTTAGGTCTGTGTCCCTGGCTAGAAAACTCTTCCTACAAATTCCTTTATCCCTCAGAACTCAGATTGAATGCCCTACTTGAAGGGAATTTCTCTGGCTGGGGATGTAGCTCCATGGTAAGGGTGCTTGTCTAGCATATGCAATATGTTGGGTTAGATCCCCAGCTCTGCAAACAAACAACAAACAAACAACAACAAAAAGATTTCCTTGATGCTTCAATTGGAAATAGTGCTCCACTCCTACCTTTTCTATTAGCCTATTTACACTTGTCTGGAACTTTCTATTTGCTAACCTGCCATGGTCATTTCTCTTTATTAGAATGAAAGCTCCATGAGTGAGGGTTTACCTTGTCTTGTTCTCATCTTTTTACTTCCTTCGAATAGTTTCTCAAGTTTCTGCTTTATCTACAGAATCTTTTTGAGTTTCAAAGCTAGGAGGGAGTGTCTCTGACCTGTGTGAGGTCTTTGGCCTGCTATTTTGTGTATAGGAGGATGTGTTTGAGTGGTGGTTGATTTTTTCTCCATATCTTCCATCCATGGATCCTCTGAATATCAATGAACCCAGTTACATATTTGATTCCTGAGGTCTATTGATTTGCTGTCATTACCCTTGAGAGGACTGTTGCTGGTTCTCTACTTCAAAGGTCATGCTGATGGCAGGTCCTTTACACTCTCCTTTCCATGTAGTTATCAGCCAGTGCAGGCTTTTCTTGATGCTTGGAATTTAATCAAATGACTTGTTTCTTTATGGACAGATGAGCACAAGTGGCTTTCAAAAATGCTCTAAGGAAACAGTGAGCTGCAAGCAAGATCGTAGTCTTCATTTATGATATATGTTGATATTTAAAGAGTCAATTCTTGGGCTAAGTGCTGAAAGCAAAATGATGAATATTATGCAAGATAAAGCTGTGAATTATATAATATGTTCAACTCTGTTTAAAAATCTAATGAACACTAATTTTACTTCATTAATTTGCCCTGTGAAATAAATACATTACTAACTACACATAGAATGATATTTAATCTTCCTAATGAAAGTCTAGCATATTCATTTCAGCCCTATTCAAAAGAATGTGATTTGAAATGGCCAAGTAAGTTATAGTTACATTGAAAATAGTATTGGTTTCCAGTTATGAACTAATTTTTATATAAAGTTAATTTATTAACTATCACATAATGTTCCTATTTTTAAAGCATTTGTGTGTGTGTGTGTGTGTGTGTGTGTATGAACATGCACACATGTATATATAACTATATACACACACACACAGGTTTTTAAACCTGGTGCTCTGTGGCATCTCCTGGAGTTCAGAAGGCATAACTGGAAGCCCAGGGAGACCAGTGCAATTAGACTTTACAGGAAAGAATATAGGAGTATGAGGGAGGGGGGAGGGAGAGAGAGAGAGAACCTCCTAGATATTCAAAGGGTTCCCTTGAATCATCAAATGAAAGCCCATCAGTATAAACATGTGAGTAAACTACCCTTGGCCGGGGGAAGAACCATGGAAGAACTAGAGCAGGAACTTCTGGAGCTCATCGGGGGCAGGGAATAGTTCCTGTTCTCAAAATCATTAACTCATGAAGCATTGGGTAGAATATTGAGAAGAGTTTTGATTCAGTGGTGGGGAAAAATTAGCCCTAGAATAAACGAAGCTCTAGTTCCACTTTACAAGGCTTAGCAGCCATAACTGAGAGTCCAACTATTTTCAAGTTGAAGTTGGAAGGCGAGAGATGTTCACCAATTATCATCATCATCATCATCAGGGCACTCTGGTTGGGAGTCAGTGCCTACCCGAGAGCTTTCAGTATCTCTAATCATGGTAAGATTCAAGAATCTGCTTTTAATGTACAGAATTTAAAACTTCAATCTTATTCATTATTAAGAGGACAAAAAGTACTAGGGTCTTAGTGTTCCTAGCCCATCTCCTCATTAGACTCACTAAAAAGAGTCTGTCTACTGTATTCTCCCAATCCCTGGTTTTAGAAAAATTATTCTGCAAGCCAGACTATTTGAGAAAGAGGATGTTAAGAAATACCACGTAAATGATGAATACTCTTCAGAGTATTTGGCAACTGAAGTAAAGACCTTGCAGTAATTTGGATTACTGTTTGGCAGTGTTTGCCTGACACCCCACCTTATTAGCTACTTTGGTCTTACCTTTAATAGGGTAGTAGATTTATTAACTGAACAGACTAAAAATTAAATATGTAAATGCAAGGACTAGAACAATAGGGATGGGATATTCTTATGTTTTATTAAAAGAAATATACAATGTACTCAGATTTTACCCCCAAACATACCCATCAATGCACCAAACTGTACCACATACGCTAACAAGTCATTTAGAATTACTGGAAGGATATATGCCAGTCTGTTTTTAAAAGGTTACCTCCCTCTCTGGGAACTGGGATTGGACAGGTAGAAGACAGTGGGAAAATGGCAAGGAGACCCTTTCACTTTGTATTCTACATATTTCTGAGTTGTTTGAAGTAACTTAAACAAAAATAAAATTAAAAATATTAAAAATTATAATCTTCCTAATGGTCAATTTTTAAACATTTAAGCAACATGGTAAGTTACCAATAAATACTTGAAAAATGCTTTGTGTGATTATTCTTGCCATCTCAGAGAATCACATTCATGTTCAATCTTCTGATATCTAAATGTTTTCATGTAATTATTTTTAAAATGTACCCAATTTCTTATGTTAAAAATGGCCCATTTCAAGTTTCTTTGGAGTTTGCATTCATTTGGCCATGTTTCTTCCTCTTGAAATGGAAAACGTCAGACTTTTAATTACCTCTGATAATGTTCATGAATGCTGCCTTGGCCTATCTTCTGGTTTGGAACTTTTTCAAGGGCAAATAGGTATTTGTCTGGTGTTCTGTGGGGAAACTCTCCTTGTGCCTCTTTTCCAGTATGGTGGGACAGGAACAGCTGTCATCTGTCCTGAGAACTCAGCACTGTGTCTGGCAATGTGGGAATCTACCCAGGCTGCTTCAGGTGAAGACATCTGACACTTCATGATAATCCTAACTGCAAACTAGAAAGACCTGGAACTGAAGGAATTAAAGGGAAAGTAGACAGGGATGAAGAATTCGAGATGATTTTTGGAAACAGGGTGACCTAAGCATATTTTAAAAGTTAGCTTTAAACTATCATTATATTCTATATCATAAGAGAAGAATTTCTAATAAGGATTATAAGAGGTTTCTGAAAACATTAATGGGAATGTTAGGAATGAGAATTGTACTGCTTTGAGGTGAAGGAAGACTTCACAGAAGATAATACATTCCTTCATTTTGAAACTTGTGTCCTTATATAAATGATATTGTCAAATGAATGGTGTCTGTGTCATAAATTAGTGTGATAAGTATAGAACTTAATGTTTTATTAACCATAACAATAACGCTAAAAAATTAAAATGCAACCTTCATGTGTTTATGTAAAAAAGAGGCAGAAAAAAAATCCTCACTCCGGGAACGCTTAATCTGTGACTAATCACTACGAATACTAATCTATTCACATATCTAGAATGAATATTAAATAAGAGCAAATAAAAACATTTTTGCTTTTATGTTTTGCTTTACTTTGGGAACACCAAGGGATGGAACAAGTTATGTGGAGCCGTTTATGTCTGGTTAGAAGAACACCAGAACCACCTAGTGGATTTTTCATTTACTGCATGATCCTTATGCTTTACCAGGGCTAAATTGTCACTGCAGAGAAAAACCCTAAAGTGAAATTGGTGGTTATGATCTCCTTGTGGGTTATAACAGACATTGTAATTGTTAATCTTGAACAGATAAAGCTGTCCCTGAGTCCAGGAAGGGAAGTCCTTGCCCACCAAGCCTCACCAACTAGCACACTGCTGTACTGGGAAGCTCAGCCAGAGTTCAACATTTGGCTGATGAGATAGATATACACCTGATAGGCATCTGGAGCTTTAAATTTTCTATGACAGTCAGTGAGCAAGGTAAACTGCAGCAATCTATCTGCATTCACTGCAGAGTCATCCTTTCAGTGAACAAGAGCAGAGAACTCTGCTGGGAACAGCCGAGGGTTACACTAGCAGGCTGACCTTTGTATAAATCCATGGGCACACAAACTGGAGTTTATAATCAATTTTATTTTTGGAACAAAATAGCTCATGTGGTTACAGTGTGTCCTGACCATTCAGTATCCCGTCACTGAGCCAGCTGGGCCTCTGCATCTTGGTGGTGATGACAGATGTTACATATATTATATTGGAATCTGGGTGAGAGAAATAACAAATATTCTGGAAAAGGATACTTTGGTGAAACGGAAAAGGTTATGAAATATCAAATTTTAGTAAATACTAATGCTAGGTCAAAGGTTAATCCCTTATGTCCATCATTTATTATGCGTAGAGACAAAAAAGTTCAGGATATAAGGGAAGTGAAAGAGTCGCTGCCATTCTAACCTGTAACTGCTCAGCAGATGGTGGGCTTCGGGCTATGAGCTGGTGCTTTCCAGCCAGCACTACATGTGAAGGGCATGTGGCTGGGTTGGGCTCTCCCAAGGTTGCACAGCATGTCTGCCTGACCTCAGAGGCATGTGGTGGCTAGAACTGCTGCTCTCCTTAGTTTACCAACAATTTTCACTTAATTTTCTTCTCCCACAGCATGAAGGACACTAGCTGGGTTCTCCTGAGGCCTGAAGTTGCACACTGTGATTTTAAGGAGAGTAATGATCTCTTCCTAACTCTTTTTAAAATTTTTTTTATTTGTTCTAATTAGTTGTAGGATGTATTTATGCATTTTGATAAATCACACATAAATGGAATATAATTTCTCATTTTTCTGATTGTACATATTGTAGGATCACATTGGTCATGCAATCATGTATGTACATGAGGTAATAATGTCTGTTTCACTCTACTGTCCTTCCTATCTGCAAACCCATTCCCCTCCCTTCACTCCCATCTACCTAATCTAAAGTAACTCTTTAGAAGCCAAAATAGGAACAATATCCATTCACAAGAATAAAACTCAGTCCCTTTTGTCAGGTTATCCAGTAAAATGCTAAGAAATGGAAAAGGCAGAAAAAGATGATACACATGAATAACAAAAATGATCAGCAGAATGGACTATGGACAGAGGGATGGAGTAAGGACTTCAGAAAGGTCAGAGTGAAAGGCTTCTTTTTAAACATGTTTTTTTATTGTGGTAAAAACACTTATCATGACATCTACCCTCTTAAAAACTTTTTAACTGTACAATATTGCATTGTTAATGGTAGGCATAATTTTTAAAACAGAACTTTAGAATTCATTCATCTTGCATAATTGAAACTTTATGCCCTTTGATTAGCAGTTTCCCATCACCACATCGAGTCCCTGACAACCACCCTTCTACTTTGGATCCTATGAGTCTGACTATTCTAGATACCTGATAAAGGCAAAGCACACAGTGTGTATCTAGGTAGTATACCAGATATTATTGTTTATTTCTTTGAGATCCCGATTGCAATGCTTTTGGATAAATACCCAGGAATGGGATAGCTGGATCATATGATATTCCATTTCTTAAAAACATTTTCTTTCAGTTTCATTGAGGTATAACTGACAAATGGAAATTGTATATATATATATGTACATATATATAACATATTCTGACATATATATATATGTACATATATATATGTACATATATGTTAGAATGTGATGATGTGATGTATGTTGTGAGATGATCATCACACATAAATTAGCATGTAAGTCACCTCACGTAATTACTTTTATATTTTGTGGCAAGAACAAACAAGATCTACTCTCAGCAAAGCCCACTATCTAATACGGTAAAATTAACTATAGTTACTATACTGTATGTTAGATCCCTAGAACTTAATTAGTCTTGTAACTGAAATCTTGTTTCCTTTGAGTGACATTATTTCCCCTCACTCTCCCTGACTCCAGATAACCCACCTTTCTACTCTTTCTTATAGTCTGAATTTGACTTTTTTAGATTCTACATATAAGCGAGGTCATGCAGTATATCTCCTTCTGCATCTGCCTTATTTCACTAACCATCATGTCCCCTGGGTTTATCCATGTTATTGTAAATGGCAGGGTTTTCTTCTTTTTAAAGGCTGAATACTATTTCCATTGTATATATACACATTTTCTTTATCCATTCATCTGCTGACACAGTGGGATTGCTTTTTATCTGGTAGTTCTATTTTTAATTGTTTGAGGAATCTTCACACTGCTTTCCATAGAAGTGATACCATCTTGCATTCCCACCAACAGTGTTACAAATGTTTACTTTTTTTACATCCTTGCCAACACATGACTTTTCCCCCTATTTTTGTGGCGATATAATCGACAAAAATTGCGTATATTTAAAGTACAATGTGATGATTTCATATTGCATACATTGTGAAGTGATGAAAACAAGCTGATCAACAAAATCAGGAGGTCTCATATTATTTTGTGTGTGTGCATGTATGGTGAGATCATTCGTCTTTTGGTAACAGCTGTTCTACCAGAAGTGAAGCACATCTCACTGGGGTTCTGAGGTGATGCTGAGCATCTTTTCATACACTCACCAGCCATTTCTGTGTTTTCTTTGGAGAAATGTCTCTTGGAGTCTTTAGTCCACTTTAAAATTGGGTTGCTGTTATTTCACTCTTGCGTTGTAAGAGTTCCTTACGTACTTTGAAGATCAGCTCCTGCTCTGTCTTTGGTTTGCAGGTGTTCCTTCCTATTCAGTAGCTGCCTCCCCTTTTGCATTGTTTCCTTTGCTGTGAGCTTTTCAGTTGGATGTAATCCCACTTATAGTTTGCTTTTGTTGCTGTGCTTTTGGTGTTAAATCTATGAAATCATTCCCAATACCAATGTCTTGAGGCTTTTCCATTATATTTTCTATATTTTTATAGTTTTAGGCCTTACATTTAGGTCTTTAATCCACTTTGAGTTGGTTTTTGTGTATAGCATAGAATGTGGTTCAGAATTTTCTTTTTGACATATACAGAACTGGTTTTCTTTTTTTTTTATTTGTTCTTTGTAGATACACATGACAGTGGACTGTATTTTGACATATGATACATACATGGAATATAACTTATTCTAATTAGGATCCCAGTCTTATGGTTGTACATGATGTGGAGTTTCATTGGTGGTGGATTCATACATGATCATAGGAAAGTTATGTCTGATTCATTTCACTGTCTTTCTATTCTAATCTCCCCTTTCAGTCCCCTTTGTCTAATCCAATGAACTTCTATTCTTCCCCAGCCCCCTGCTTGCTGTGTTAGCATCTGCACATCAGAGAGAAGACTTGACCTTTGGTTTTTGGGGATTGGTTTATTTCACTTGACATGATAGTCTCCAGATCCATCCATTTTACCAGCAAAAGTCATAAATTCATTCTTTTTTATGGCTGAGTAATACTCCACTGTGTGTGTGTGTGTGTGTGTATGTATATGTGGGTACACATACATGTATACACACATATACATACACACACACACACACACACCACATTTTCTTTATCCATTCATCTGTTGCAGGGCACCTAGGTTGGTTCCATAGCTTGGCTATTGTAAATTGAACTGGAAAGCTGGTTTTCCAAACACCATTTTCTGAAGAGACTATTTGTTCAGTGTGTATCCTTGGAACACTTGTCAAATATTGGTTGGTCACATATGCACAGATTTACTTATGGGTTTTCTAATATGTTCCACTGGTCTACGGACTGTCTTTATGTTAGCACCATACTGTTTTAATCACTATTGCTCTGAAATATATTTTGAAATCAGAAAGCATGATGCTTCTAGTTTTTTCTTTCTCAAAATTGCTTTGGCTGGCTCATCTCACTTAGCATAATAGTCTCCAACATCATCCATTTACCTGCAAATGCCATAATTTTATTCTTCTTTATGGCTGAGTAATATTCCATTGTGTATATATACCACAGTTTCTTTATCCATTCATCTATTGAAGGGCATCTAGGTTGGTTCCACAATCTAGGTATTGTGAATTGAGCAGCTATGAACATTGATGTGGCTGCATCACTGTAGTATGCTGATTTTAAGTCCTTTGTGTACAACCAGAGAAACAATAACTGTACTCCATTTGTGTTCAATGAATGAAAATTAAATAAATTTAAAAAATTGTTTTGGCTGTTCAACCTTTTGTATTTCTAACTTTAGCATTGTCCTTGTCTGCTTCTGTGAAAAAATGTCATCTTAATAGGGACAACATTCAATTTGTGGGTTGTTTGGGGTATTATGGACATTTTAACAATATTACATTTTCCAATCCATGAACATTGGCTATTGATGTTCTCGTAGTCCATGGAGACAAGAATGATAGTCTTAGCTATTTTTAGTAGTTTAAAAGCCTGTTATTCTGCCTCTTAATGTCCGTAGGAATTCAAAATCACATATTTCCTTGTGTCCTGAGTTCCTTCATGTCTCTATAAAGGCAGAACCATGTGTCTTTCACTCACCATGGAATACCAGCACCAATGTGTGCAGCAGAGCCTGGTGGTTAGAGCGGCTCGCTTGGGGGTTCCCTTCTTGCTGCAACCATTTACTACCATGGCACACATATTGTCAACTGAATGTCTACCAAACATTCTGAGATCCCTTTTGCTTTG
Source organism: Glaucomys volans (assembly GCA_020662805.1). NCBI lineage: Eukaryota > Metazoa > Chordata > Mammalia > Rodentia > Sciuridae > Glaucomys > Glaucomys volans. Next base: position 90,788 of record JAJEJO010001244.1, read on the forward strand.
CTGCCATTCATTACAGAGACTTTAGAAAGAAAAAACCTAAAATTTACTTGGCTCGTCACTTGCTGTAGGGGTGACCTTATGACACAGACTTGGCCAGTGAGAGATGAGTAGAAAGCTGGTGGGGGCTTTGGGGAGGCTTTGACTTCCTGTTGAAGGGAAAAAGCAGATCCAGAAGGCGCTGTCCCTTTCTCTTCTTAATGTGGACAAATGCTTGGCTGCAGGGCAGCCACTGTGAGCTCGGTAGGAAGAGGTCAATGGGTCCTCAGAGATGCCAGCCCTGATGTTGTGGAGCCACAGAACCAACTCTGGGAACTAAGTACCTCCCAGCCGATGGTAATTGTTGCTACATGAGAGAAATAAATGTCTATGGGTTTTGACCACTGTAAATTGGACTTTCTGTTACTCTGATGCAAAAGCATTCCTGTTACAGCAATTTTGTGACGCCAGCCAAGTTTCTTTACTCTGTTTCAATATCTTCATTGGAAAATGAGAATCATAGCAATATTTTCCTTATAGCATCGTTACAAAGATTAAGTGATATATATCTCATACATACATATGTGTAATACCTATCTATATTATAAGGATGAATTCTTATTTCTATTTTGGTGATGGGCTATCAGTAAATCTTGGGTAAATGAGTGAATGAGGAAAGTAGAAGATCAGCCTAAAGGGTATAGATTGAATCCAAAGCAGCAATAACTTGATTTTTCTGTTTAGAAAAAAAGAAGAAGAGATTATGGTGAGACAGGGGGCAGGAGGTGGGGCTCGTGAGGAGTCAGGAGGGCTGAGGGACACATGGCCCTTGAAAGATCTCTCATGGTAGAGGGTCGGGTATTGCTGCTAATATCAAACCTGTGGCTGGGAACACCAGCACCAAAGAGACACGGAACAAACATCTGTTGGCTCCGCTCACTGATAGATGAATGAACTGCTTACTAAAAAAGAAATTGCTATCTCTTCCTTAAAACTAAAGAGATGGGAGCGGCAGAAGGCTTTTCTCCAACACCATCTGTACGCCTTTTATAATATTTGCCTGTAATTGTGTGGGGGAAGACGTATTGCTCTATAATTGCCTGTGCCCTGCAAGGAGCAGATAAGAACATCCGGTGGGGGCAGAAGCAAAGGCAGGAGGAACAGATTTCCCACAGGGTAAAATATTCTGTTTTCATAAGAAGTCTCTTGCCATGAAAAACAAGAGAATGAAAAGGAGGCCCCACAGAAGACAGGCGGACACCTCCTAATAGGCACCTACCTCCGAAGCTGCCCACCAGGAGCCAGCTGTTCAGTAAAGGAGGAACGGACGCTGGAGCGTGGCTGTGACCTGCTCCATTCTGCAGCACAGTGCTGGCACCGCGGAACATGCACACAAGCCTCGCTTTCATCGCTGTGGCCCAGGGTGACAGCAGGGCTATGATCAGAACTGCCTGCACACACAGTTCCTTTGCATCCGCTGTCACCCAAACCCACTCTGACGAGGCTCAGTGCATTTCTAATCCTTGCTTAAAACATGTGCAGGCAACAATGGACATTCGAAACATGTAAGAGGCTTAGTTACAGTATTAACAAGGAGATGCCTCCACAGGAAGGATCGGTTCTGACGACCTTGTTTCTGAACATTATTTGCATCACTTGACACCAATGCCCCACATCTAGCTCTTTTCTCCTCATCCTCTGTCCATGTCTCCTTCTTCCTCAGGACTATTTGGCTTGAATCTTGTGTGCACTTTTAAATGGAGCAAGCAAACAGAAGGGAAGATCCCACTCCAACAGTGAATAGCCTTGCGTTTCTGTGTAGGGATGTGTGTTTGCTCCTGTGGTTCCAGGGATGAGACTCATAAGACCTTAATACAGGTGAGGTGCACACACACACACACACACACACACACACCCCACTCAAAGTGGATGTGAGTCAAAAACATACGCTGATAACTCGGATTGCCGATGGCACTCTGAGCCCACTCGGTACAGCTGAAGGGTTTGTCCTAGTGACTCTTCATAGGAACAAATGGACAGCAGGGATAAAGCATGATGCCGAAAGTCTCCCTACCACTGGGGAGGGAGAAAGAAGTCAGAATGTCTGCTGCCCCTCCCAGCAAAGCCCCTGGTGGAGGCTTATAAACTAGGATCTTCTAAATGAGAGGCTCCTGTAGTTGAGTTTTCTAGGTCAGACCCCACAGCTTGGCTCGCATCCCAGCTTAGAACCACTTTCATACAGACTTCATGGAGAGAGAGAGCGCAGACCTATGCTTGACGAAAGCCTCACCTCCTTGTCCTGATATGCCAGCTGAAGACTTGTTTACTGCAACTCACTCTAGCACCAGAGTTTTGAGAAATCAACTTATTCTTCATCCACACAGAGCACCTTGCTGGGAGGGTTTTACGACTAGCCAGGACACTGGCATGGCCAATTAATTCAGATTTGATTCCACACCAGACATTTCCTACCTCTTCTTCTTCATCCCTGAAAACACCTCTCTGGGGACTGTCTGTGTGTGGACTAGGTGCAATGTCCAGGGGCAAAGCAAGATAAAGGACAACAGTCCTACTCAATAGACCAGGGACTCTAGATCAGAAACAGAGTCCTTTCCTGTTGCTGCAAATCTGCCCTGTGTGGACTCAGCCCCAAACTGCTTCTGACATCTCAGAAACACGTGAAAGTTAAGGATCTGAAATCGGTTTTGAGGTCCCGTGGACTGAGAACGATAATGATAATGACGACAGTGATTCATAAAGCTAACACTACACGATTAATAAGGGCCAGGCAATGTTCTATGCACTTCAATGTCTTATTCCCCTTGTTCCTTGGCCATCTGGCAGAAAGAAATCCCATTATCACCCCCCATTATCATTTGAGGAAACTGAGGCACTGAATTAAAATCACTCACTTTTAACTGTTCACCCATCAGGAAAGGTAAATCCCAAGGTTACACAAATTCTTAAGTATTGAGCTATGCCACTCTTCAACAACTGCTGAAAACTATGCAAACTGACAGGTCTTAAGATTAAAATTCAAAATAGGTTACACTAAAGCACAAAAAATCAGGAATTTTGTCTTGCTTTTGCTCCACTGTTTTTGTTTTTCTCCAAATAAGCCCCATTTTAAAATCCATAGTCACTGTAGGGATGTGACGTGGGAGCTGAAGCTGTCTGCCCACCCACTAGCTATTTTTAAAGGAAGATGATCAGGAACTAGTTATGAAAGAATCATATTGTTTAATCTGGTACCACAGAACTTGTGAAATGATAGACTTGGTGAGTTGGAAAATATGTAGGCAGAAGTGATGTCTCTATGGAAACAGCTATGAGGATTCGAATAAACACTAGGTCCGTTAGACTTCTCGCGAAGAGAGCAGCAGATTGTGTTTTGCTTTGTTTGACTCTTCTATAACCTGGTTACTGAGGAGTTTGACCATGCTGAGGGGCAACTAGAAACATGTTTTTCTCTCTCTCTCTAGTCATTGCTCCTAAGCCCATGTTGAATCTTCCAACTGTTCTAGACAATTCTCTCTCAAGGACATCTTGGACAGGAACCCCAGTCACTTAGAGTCATCAAATGTTCCATCCAGTGCAACCTTGTCCCACATGCAACTTCACATCCAGTTCAAGACTTTTCACTCCTCCATCGATGGCTTCACTAGTGATTCAAGGACTGATGTGGCTGTGCTTAGGGGTGACTCTTTCACCTTGGAGTGTGCTGTGGGGATGCTCCAGTTTGAGGGTACATCCTTCAGGAAGATGCAGTTCCTCTTGTTTGGAAGGTCAGGAGAAGGGATGAGGTGGGTTGGCTTCTTTTTGGTTTTTCTGTGGCTCTGGCTCAAAGGGTTCGGCCCCCTTAGCTGCCTCCACCATCCTCTCAGCTGTCCCTGCACTTCTGGAATTTCCTTGCCTGGTGATCTGCCTTCCTGGCACGTGGGTTGAGGCAGCTAGAGGAGGAATGTTAATATAGTAGGAAGAGTTCTGCTACTTCTTAGTAAGCCCTGAGGAAGTCACCTGGTGGGTGCTCTGTTTGTGATGTGAGGTACCAAAGTACCCCCTTCCCCAACTTTGGCAGGGAAGTCTTTTACTTCCTAATACGATAACCTTTGATCAAAGTCTTGGGGATAGGAAAGCATCAAGATGTTTCTTTTCTTTCCTTCCCTCCTTCTTTCCTTTCTTCCTTCAATAGAAGCCACGTAAACTAAAATATAAGAGATAAGAAAAGGCCTAGCAAATTACTACGGTCTTAATGCCAATGAGAAAAATTTAAGAGAAGAATTGGGACAATTATAAGATAGGAAATCATTTTAGTTTCCTAAGCATTTTGGTGGTGTTGCAATGTGCTCCAGTTGTGAACTGTACTTTTCCACGCCTGGGAAGCTGCCTACAAGCCGACTGACACAGTAATCAGCTACTCAGGACTTTCTTGCATTATGAGCTCAACCTACTCTTCTGAAGAGCTCTGAGCTTTCCGGTTCTGAATGCTTGATTACTGATCCAAGAGTATAATTTGAGTAGGAATGCTGAATTCACATCCTCCTCTTTATAAGTGATATTGAAATGCCCCAAAAATGTAAAAGAAAAAAAATATAGAAAGTAGGAAACAGTGCTGTTCATGTGCTAGACACATCAAGGACTTTCTGCACAATTTCATGCAGAAGAAGATGGAATGAGTGGAGTGCAAGCCTGCTATGTGCTCAATGCAAAGGAGGAAATGACCCCCTAGCAGAAATCCACTAGCACTCGGAAGCCTTAAGCTCACGGTGCCAATGGCTGAAGTAAGAGTCAGTGTCAGGGAAGGCGGTGATGAAAAATGTTGATCCTGTCTGGCTCCCAAGTAGCACATGGCATCCTGGAGCCTTCGTGGTTGGGGGAGCAGTGTTAGTGCAGTCATAGTTCACATTCGGCCTGCGCAAGGCACTGAGAAGAGGTGGAGGGTGTGGGCAAGAGGGATACTAATGGTCATTCCTTATGGAGGAGTTCTGGAATTTACTTCCAAAAGCAAAGAATCTGTTTGGCACAAGAATCAGTCGCCTCAGACTGCAACTACTTGTTTATCATTCCAAATCTGAAAATCTAAAATTTGAAATGCTCCAAAACCTGAAACTTTTTGACTACTGACATGATGACACAAGTGGAAAATTGCACCATGACAGTTCGTAATTAAAACACAGGCACACAAAAAATATTATATAAAATTATTTTTAAGCTTATGTGTAAGGTGTACATGAAACTTAAATGAATTTCATATCTATATTTGGGTTCTATCCTCAAGATAGCTCATTAAATATATGAAAATATTCCAAAATTAAAAAAAAATCTGAAATTCAAAACACTTCTGGTCCAAGGCATTTTGGATGAGGGATACTCAACCTTTACCTCTTCACTTGCATAGGCATCTAATTTACTCAGAAGTAATTAAAAAAAAGAAAAAAAAAGAAATTAAAGTAAATCTAAACATTCTAAACGTTCTCCTTTTATTTGGGATTATAAGTTTTTAGCACAATCTCTAGGTAGAATCAATTCCAAATAGTGGAATCTTTGTAAGGATGAGCAAACAGAGTCACTAGACAGACGAACAGTTTGTAGTTCAAAGAAGAGGGCCAGTGAGGGGAGGTGATGCTGAACTCTTTGTTCTCTGTCTCCCAAATGTCCTTCTTCAACTTGGTTCCTTGAAGATTCAGCTTCATCCTATGACTTTCCCTCACCTCCCTGAGTCCCATTTTGGAGAGAGAAGGCACACGTCCTACTTTGTGTAGCGCTCTAGTGCATTGCCTCCTGTGGCCAGGGGTTAAGGATTCCTTCCCTTGGCTCCTCATCCTGTAGAACTCTGTCTCTCTATGGGGCAGGATACATGTGGAGTTTAGAAAGTCATGGAAACTATGTGGAACTTGAAATAAGTGAAGAGAATTGAATGACGCTAGAAATCTTCCATCAAAATTTCCTCCCCCATGTTATTTCACCAGTAGGTAATTAGCCCCCTGATTCTTAAAGAATTATATCTTTTTTTTCTGTTTAAGAGTTGAGTCATCCATGCGAAAGAAATATGGGGTGAATTAAACCAGAAATCTTTATGAGCTACTGCCTCAAGAGCACACCAGTGCACCATTTCAATCAGAGCAAAGCTCATTGGGAGTGTGTGTAGGATGAAGAAAGTGCTGGAGGTAATGTCAAGGGAGATAGCAAGGGAGGGGCCAGTAGCATGGTGGGGAACTAATGAGAGGCAGGGAGAGTCCAAAAGCAACCCCTGCCTATTGAAAACATGTTGGGGGCCCCGGCCTACCATTTGATGTTAACTGTCATCCCTGCAAGAAGCAGAGGAGTCTAATGATTAAGAGCATGGAATCTACAGCCAGACTGAAGGTTTGGGAAGGTTAACAAGTTGGCTATGCCAACTTGGCTTCCTACCTTGGGAATCTTGAGCAAATAAATTAGTCCCCCTGTGTCCCAATTTCTCTGCATAAGAAATAGGAGTAATATTGTTCCCTGCCTCTAAAGGTTGTTGCAAGGATTAAATGAGTCAACACACATAAAGTATTCAGAAGAGAATGTGGCATAGAGCAGATGTCAGTAGTTATGAGTATGTTTTCTGTTTCGCAATGGGACATCAAAGACCAGGACACCTACTTCTACACCCATACACACCTAAACTGGGGGAGGAGCAAGAGCCAATATATACTAAATATCTATGCTCCTGGATACTGCCTGTGAAATACCTCACTGAAGCCTCACATACTTAGATTTTTATCAACTCTATTTTTCAGGTGAGAAAACTGAGCCTCAGAGAAGGTGAGAATCTAGTCCACGGGTATACAGCTAAAAAGTGATAGACTGACTTACAGTATTCCATGATGCTTCTTGTATAGTTCTCTTTAGAAATAATTATGTATCATGTATAATCCCCTCTCCTTAAGTGTGGGTAGGGTCTGTGAATGTGAAGGGATCTTCACTCTTTTGATTTGGCTACATGACAAAGTTAAGAGACCTTGCAGATGTAATTAAGGTCCTCAGTCAACTGACTTTGAGTTAATCAAAGGGGTGATTATACTGGGTGGGTTTAACCCAATCAGGTGAGCCAGTAAATGAACACCAGTCACTAGAGAGATTATTCTGCTAGCGTCAAAGTGGTTGTGAGCTATATTGAAGGAGTGGCCTCTAGGAGCTGGGGGCCTCAGACCTATGGTCACAGGGTCTGAATTCTGCCAACAACCACTTGAGCTTGGAAGAAGACCCTGAGTCTCATATGATGTCCCAGAGGTGCAGCCTGTAGGGTCCTGAGCACAGGACCCCACTAAATTGTGTCCAGACAGGGGGAAACTGAGAAACAAATTCATGTTGTTTAAGCTGCTAAAGTTGTGGCTCTTTGTTATCTAGCAATAAAAAAAGTAAAACACCTACCTAAATCATCAGATCCTGAATTACTAAAAGGAGTTGCATAAGTGAAAGAATAATGAGTGTTTGAGTTGGAAGATTTGAAATTTTCACATGAACAACCAAGTGTGACTGAAATAATCTCAGTGTAGCTATTTTGGAGGTCTATCACTCAAACACTTGCTAGTTGAAGAGAGCTAAGATTATAGAACTAACAATTGATTCCAGGATTTCAAAACTTATTTCCTGCAAGTGTGGAAATGCTGAAACTCAGGCTATGAAGAAAGTAGTATTTTTCTTTCTCTTGAAATAATAGGTACTACTCATCGTATTTTCAATAGCAGATGATCACATTAGAAATTACAAAGCAGTTTCATATATTTTTATATGTGAATTTCTGCTATGATGTAATGTGTGTTTCTATGTTTATTACATGATCAAGCAATAGAATACACAGGGTTTATAGGAAAAGTAGGGTTGGGGTACAGGACTAAACATTTCTCAGTAACGTTAAAAAAGATAACAGTAAAAGTGGCAGCACAGTTTTATATATGTCAAATGGTTAATAAATATGTAGATATTACAATAAATCTGGTGCTTTTCTTTGTTAAGAAATGAAATTTGCTTATGGAAGTCAGAGTATCACATCTGCAAGTTTTTGTGAAGTGGTAGAAAGGGGATAATTTGAAATCATAGGGTCTTTAGAACATGCTGACCAGTTTCTGTCTTTCATTATGATGAAAGCAATCATATGTTGTCTAACCAAGAGAATGAGCCATACCATCTTGGTGCTGATTTCCCATAGTCTTAAGTACTTTTAATAGAATATTTTACATGAAGATCAAATGATAGTGAAAACAGATTAGATCCATAGGAAGTACAGCAGGGAACCGCTTCTGAAATTATTGGGTCAACTAAATGAATTTGGTAAAGATTCCCTGTCACTTATACTCATGAAACACATTTAGTGTTGATTAATCTAAGAGCATTTTCATATATAATAACATTGGGCTGTGTTTTTGTGAAATAAAGTGTTGACAAAACTTGCCCAAGTGTAATCAGAGTAAAACAGACATTATGTGTCATCTGTCAACTGTGCTATTGTGCAGTTTTGTTACAAGTGCTCTTTACAAACCAGCTTACCATCTTGGTATTGAGGTGGTATGCTCTAATTGAACTTTCTATTGAGTTTCCAGGTTATTGTGAGTTCCCATTCAGCATTGGTTTCTCTAAAGATTTGATCATTTGAAAATATCTGTAAATCATATTCAAAGTTATATATTATATTTTTAAAATGTAAGAATGCTTCTGATTTTAAAGGTATTTGAATCAGTTAATAACATCCATAATTTAGAGTCACAGAAACATCAGATAAGTTAATTAAAACTATATAACTGTGCAAATACAGGATACAAGGCTTTAATGGGCCATGGTATTTGCTGGCCAGATTGTTATAGATATTGAGTATTTGGAAGATATCCAACTTATCAAAGCAAGTGTTTTGAAGTATGATGTAAAATAGCTGATAAAAGGGATATTTTAAATCAAACTTATTCTGTACTTAAGTATAATAAAAATACAGCCATAAAACAGAGTAATAGGTTTACTATTTGGCTACAACATCAAAGCATTCAAAACTATATGTTTTTAATGGAGTGACACAACCAACACTGAAACTCTTTTCAGTGAAAGAAACTGAGCTAGTCTCTAAGGACTTCACATGCATAAATTTACATGAATGTCCATTTTTCTAATAAAAAGCAATTTGTTTTGAAAATTCAGGAAGAAAATTAAAATATTCAAATGAATATTTCAGCTCTTGCTGAACTTTGAATGAATATTCCTTAAACTGCTTAAAAAGGTTGACATTTAGAACGTTTTAAAACAGAACTTCCAGGTTCCAATATTCAAAAAATAAGAATTGCATATGGGTGATACTATTGTGAAAGACCGGATAAAGAATTGAGAAGGAATTATCAAATTGAAAATAGTCTGCTGATAAATGTAATGAAATAGGCCTGATATCTGTTGTGGTTTTAAAGACTATGTTTTTTTTGGTACATGTGGTAAAATATATACACCACAAAGTTTTCCTTTTAAACCACTTTTAAATGTACAGCTCAGTGGCATTTCACATTGTTATGCAACTACCACAATCATCCATTTCTAGAATTTTTCCACTTTTCCTAACTGAAACTCTTTACCAATTAAACACCAACTCCACATTTTCTCCTCCCTCCAGCCCCTGGCAACCACCATTCTACTCTGGCTTTATAAACTTGACAACTGTAGGTACCTCATATCAGTGAAATCACACAATATTTGTACTTTTGTGACTGGCTTATTTCCGTGTTATTATATTAACACAAAAGTATTTTATATATTGTTAATTTTATCTAGTCAGAAACTTGAAACATTGACAGAATTTTTGGCTAATTGAATTACATTCGCAGTTGACAAAATACTGCCCAAATATAAGTGATTTACTAAAATGAAACATTGGGTTTAAAATTTAAAACCTAATAAAACTGTAGCATCAATCTTAATGAGAATTATTAATTCATGCCCTGTAATCAATGATTAAAATGTGCTTCTTAGTGATTCTGAATATGTGTTGAACATTATTTTTCTACCTAAAGCATAATTGTTCATCATCATCATCATTATTATTTGGCACATGAATTAAAATTTATCTACTTCCTTGGCTTGCTAAAAGAATGAATAAAGGCACATCATGTAGAATGCTTTGTTAGGGTCAATTAGTGGTTTTATTACAACGTGATCTCTTTCATAAGGCATTTGAAGAATGGCAAAACCATGAGACAAAACATAACAGTGCAGGAAAGTGCAGAGAAAGGGACAGTAGAAGGTTAACAATTGCCACTGAATGCTAAGTGGCAGATTGACAAAAAAACAGGATTTAGCATACTCCAATAGTGGCATATTCTGTGACTATGGGTAGGAGATGTGAGCCCACATCTAATGACACCTGCAATGCCAGAAACTTTGTATATGTTGCATTTAATCCTTATGACAAGTGTCTGAGGTAAGCAATTGCTCCATTTTTTTTTTTTTTGGCAGTGCTGGGGATTGAAACCAATGCCTTATGCTTGTGAGGCAGGCACTCTACCAACTGAGCTACATCCCCAGCCCTGCTCCATTTTTTTTTTAAACAGATGTCAAAACTGAGGGTCAGAAATGTTAAGAGGTCCCAAAACTAGTAAGCAGCAGAGCCAGAATTCCAGCTCATGCCTTTAATATTCTGAAGCCCATGCTTTTCCTATTATACCAAATTGTAATATGCCTTACACTTACTTGACTTTGGGGGGGGGTTTTCCTCTAGAAGTTTTAGCCAATCTAATTGCCCCTAGAAATTGGTAAAACATTTGTTTTGAGGATAGATTTCCAATTTTTTAAAAAGATAAGAAAGTTCAGTTCAAAAATAGGGAATCTCATAAGCAGTTTTCACATCATAGAGGATGGTTATTTGAAATAAGCACTTGGGGCTGTTCCTCATTTGGAGACATTCTTAGGATCTGATAAAGCAAGAGTCTTTCAAAAGAAAGACAAATCGTAAGTACCGTCTAGGTGCAGTCAGATCACAGGGGCCATGATAAGGTACTACTTCTTCTACTGCCAAGAACTCTGAAAAAAGGGAAATGAAATTGCACAATATGGGCGATATTTTATAATTAAACAAATAGGGATTGGAGTGGAACATCACAAGCTTCTTTAAGAAGGCAAACTAGCTATAGCTTGATTGTATATGTGGATATATCAAAGTAAATGATGTACCAATCAAAAGTAATATATGAGAGTTGCTGCTTTGGTACATTTTGTCTTGGTATTACCTACATTTTATATTTTTCATAATCTAAAGAGCATGAAATCATCCCCTACTGCTGTTTTAATTTACAGTTTCTAATGACTGGTAATGTTGAACATCTTTTCATGCTTATTAGTCATTTGAATTTTCTGTGAATTGACAGTTCATACATTATGCAAATATCCAACCTTTAGCATCCAATCTCATTGAAATCTTCTATTAGATGTAAAAGAAGTTTGTGTCTACAGTTTCCTGAATTTCCTACACTGACAACATGGGAGAGGAAGAAATGCTTACAAAACCAATTCCCTCTTCTTCCAAGGAACACAGCAAGACATCATTTCCCAGTCTCCCCCAAGTTTTGCCATGTGACTGACTGAATTAGAAAGTATAATGTGGACAGAAATGGTATTATACTTATTCCATAAAACTTCCCACATATGGATCTCCATCTTTTTTTTTCATTTGCCAGATGATTAGAGGGTGCTCTGAGGACCTCAAGGTGGTCATCAAAAGATGCTGGGTCTTGAGTGATCATGCCCAGCCAAGAACTCTCACACTAAACTATAATTTGAGTGAGAAATAAATGTGTTGGGTTTAAGTGACTGATAATTTGAAGATCTGACATTGCAGCTAAAATTTACCATTAACTAAAATGCACTAATATGTAGTTTGTGAATACTATTTCATTTCTTCCTTTATAATACTTACACTGTTCATGTTCAATGTTGGATAATACTTGCCATCTTTATCTTGTTATAGAATTTCAAGGTAATGTTGAAGTTTCTCTATTAAGTAGGTTTTTCATTTATATACTTAATTAGGCTATGAATTTTTCTGTTAATTCCTAATATAATAAGAATTTTTACTGTGAATCTGTATTGAATGTTGTTAAAAGTTCACCTCTTTCTATTGATAAAATAACATATTTTTGGCCTTTATTCTTTTAATTTAATGAATTATATAATAGATTTTTCTCATGTCAAACCATTATAAATTCCTGGGAAATTCTCTTTTATTTTACATTTTAGTAATTTCTGGTATTTTACATAATAGTTAAGATACCAATACTAGGTAGATTTCTTTTAGCAGTCACTTTTTATTGGTGATTTATGTAGATAAGGCAGAACTTCTTTGTGTATTTGTAATATTCAATTGTGACTCTCACTTAATTTCCAGTTCATCTGAAGGAATCCTCTGTCTATCAGTGAGGGGTTGACCAGAGAAACAGATCATTATGAATGAAAAAGAGTACTGGGTTTCTTAGAGAAATGAAACCTTGTGCAAGGGGGGGGGGGTGTGTGCTGGTTGTGAAGTCCATACCAGACTGTTGTCTTTTCATGTGGTTTCGGACCTTAGGTCACTTACAGGTCAGCGAGGCAGGTAATCAGCAAGGAGAACTAAATTTGAAGTGGGGCCCGTTAAGGACAAACTGGAATCCACAAGGTCAGACTAGAACCCCAGAGGACAAAATAGGGCTCATGAAGACCAACTAGAACTTGGCTGCTGTAGTTTGGATATGGAGTGTTTCTCAAAAATCTGTGTGGTAAAGAATTGATCCCCAATGTAGCACTGTTGGTAGATGGTGAAACTTTTAAGAGATGGGGCCTAATGTAAGGTCTTCTGGTCAGTGGGAGTCTACCCTTGAAGTGGATGGTGGGCCTCTGACTCCTCTCTCTTTTGCACCCAGTCATGAGGTGAAGGTACTTCCTCTGCTTTGTGCTTCCTCCATGAAGTACCATGTCATGACAGGTCAAAAACAACAAGGAATACTTATCATGGGCTGAAATCTCCAGAACTGTGAGCCCAAGTAAAACGTTCCTTTTCATTGGTTTATTATCTCAGGTATTTTGTCACAGTAGCTAAAAGCTGACTAACACATTTACTCTCTCACTATCTTTAATTTCTATGATGCCGGTTACCTGAAGAGAAGCCTGAACTCTTCATCATGGAATTGTACCCACACTTGACCCAGGATTTAGGGAAGCCAAAGAAGGAAATTTGGTAGAAGACAGAGTGTTGCAGGTCTAGATGCTTCTCTGTAACAATGAGTTTACAGATTAGTGATCATATGTGCAAATTGCCAATGTCTATTGTCCTATATTGACTTGCAGAGTGCAAAAATGGCTGCTTCTTCATTTGGGCCTTTCAGTTCTCAAGCCAGTATTCTTTATGGCCAACTGTAACTGAGAAATATGCAAAGACAGGAGTCCTTCTAAGAAAAATAATTCCAGCTTAGCCAAGTTGACATAGAATAAGGACACAGGACTATTTAGTTTAGCCAAAGGCATGTCTTTCTAGTGATGTTTTGAGTTTATTTCTATTGGCATTGTAATCAAGCCCCCATAAAAAAATGAGTAATTCTTTTTTTCTTGTAAGAGGCTTGAACTCTTTTCCCCTTTCAGATAAAATTTACAAACCAAACAGAACATGTTCTTTGAAGCTGACCAGACCGTGAGCACATACTTCCTGTTCCCATTGCTATAACTACCAGTTGATAACCTTGCTATAATTGTTGCAGGAGAACAATCAGTGTCAGAAGATGATTTATAAGCTCATTTTATAGAATCACAAGTTGCTCAATGATCCACCAGATGTCCACAGTGCCACGAAGTCTGAAAGCCTTAATTTTATTTAAACTTGTAAAACCATCAGCTTCCCCCTGTGCACACCATTCTGTGCCCTTCTTACTTACATAACCTATAATCATGCTTGCTTGGGAAAGACCTGGGAAAGGTTTGAGGCCTGTCCCCCATTTCCTTGTTTGGTACCTTCTGGGTTAAACTTTGTCTACTCCAAACACCAGTGTTCTGTGTTTGGTGCTTGCTACGTATTGAGCACACAAATCTGATTTGGAGTTTTGGCAAAAGCATCCTTGAGCTGGGCGTGGTGGCGCACACCTGTAAATCCCAGCACTTGGAAGGCTGAGGCAGGAGGATCGTGAGTTCAAAGCCAGCCTCAGCAACTTAGCGAGACCCTAAGCAACTCAGTGAGACCCTGTCTTTAAATAAAATACAAAATAGGGCTGGGGATGTGGCTCAGTGGTGGATTGCCCCTGGGTTCAATCCCTGGTACAAACAAACAAACAAACAAAAAAACCATCCTTGAGCATCTGCAGCCTGGGACCAATTTTCATGTATTCAACTTGGAACTTTCTACATCAATAGCTTAAGCTTAAAATGAGGTACTTGTTCAGGGCTCTCAGGAGATGTTTCTATTCCCTCACCCGGAACCCATGCTAAGAAGACAATCTACTCTCCTATTTTTCTATGCCGATGGGCAGATTATTTGTCCATATTTATATTTTTACTTGGGGTGGACCTCTTCATGGTTTAGGTTATGTGAATGATCTACATTAAAGGGACGGAAGATGTTGTCTCCTGACGTAAAGAGGATGCTAAAACATGAGCTTCCAGCACTGTATTGAATAAGAGTGGTGAGAGTGGACATCCTTGTCTTGTTCCTGAGCTTAGAGGAAACACTTTCAGAGCAACAAAGCAAGAGAAAGAAATATGAGGCATCCAAATTTTTGAAAGAATGAAGTTAAATTATTCATGTTTATAGATGACATGATTCTCTACCTAGAAAGCCTAAATACTACATCAACAATTATTAGAATTTATAAACAAATTCAAAATGTAGCAATCAACTTGCTGAAAAAGAAATTAAGAAAGCAATCCCATTCACAATAGCTAGAAAAATAAGTAGGAATAAAATTAATCAATCTTTATGATGAAAACTATAAAATTTCTTCTATTAAAAGAAATCACAGAAGACACAAAAAGATGAATATCTGTCTGGTGCTCATAGATTGGAAGAATTAATATTGTCAAAATTGCCATGCTACCCAAAGAAATCTTTCAGTTCAGTGCAATTCCCATCAAAATCCCAGTGACTTTCTTCATAGAAATAGGGAAAAAACTCAAAAAACAAAAAACAATCCACACCTAAGTTAATGTGGAACCACAAAGGATCCAGAATAGCCAAAGAATCCCTAACAAAACAAAACAAAACAAACAAAGGAAAAAGAAAACAAAACCAGGCTGGAGGTACCATAATAACTGGCTTCCAAACACACAGCAAAGCTGTAGTTACTGAAACAGCATTGTGTTTGCAAAAAAAAAAAAAAAAAAAAAGGAAAAAAAAGAGACACATAGACCATTGACTGGAACAGAATGGAGATCCCAGAAATTAATCTACTTTCATACAGCCAACTGATTTTTGACAAAGGCACCAAGAACATACGGTAGAGAAAAGACAGTCTCTTCAATAAATGATGCTGGCAAAATTGGCTAGGTATATGCAGAAAAATGAAACTAGATCCTTTTCTCTCACTGCACATAAAAGTTAACTCAAAATGTATCAAATACCTAAATCTTAAACCTGAAACTATGAAAAATTACTACCCCAAAATAGGGGAAACACTATAAGACACTGGTGTCAGCAATTATTTTTTATACAGGACACTAATAGCACAGGCAAAAACAGTAAAAACAGACAAATGGAATTATATCAAACCAAGAATATTCTGCACAACAAAGGAAATAATCAACAGGATTCAGATACAACCTACAGAATTGGAGGAAATATTTGTAAGCAGTACATCTGATAAAGCTTTGATATCCAGAATATCTAAGGCACTCAGAAAGATGAACACCAAAACAAACAATAAACAATTTAAAAAATGGACTAAAGAACTAAAGAGACACTTTTCAAAAGAAGATATACAAATAACCAGCAAATACATTAAAAAATGCTCATTTTCACTAATCATCCAAGAAGTACAAATCAAAAACACAATGAGATATCATCTCATCCCAGTTAGAAAGGCACTCATCAAAAAGACAAGAAATAACAAATGCTGGTGAGGATGTGGAGAAAAGGGAAAAATTATATACTGCTTGTAGGAATGTAAATGAGTACACCAGTATGGAAATTAGTATAGAGATTCTTTAAAAAATAAAACCAGAACTATTACATGACCCAGAAATTGTTCTACTGGGTTTATACCCAAAGGAGAAACAATCTTTATACCCAAAGCACACTTGCACCTCCATGTTGATTGCAGTGCTACTCACAATAGCCAAAATACATAATCAACCCAGATGCTCCTGGGCAGATGAATGGATAAAGAAAATGTGGTATATTTACACAGTGGAGTACTATCCAGCCATAAAAAGAATGAAATCTTGTCATTTGCAGCAACATGAATACAACTGAAATACATGATGTTGAGTGAAACAAGCAAACTCTGAAAGACAAATGCCACATGTTCTTACACTTTTAAGGAAAGCAGTAAGTCACCTCGTAGAAGTATGGAATGGAATCATGGTCACCTCAGACTGGGAAGGCAAGGGGGAAGGGAGACAGAAAGAAATTATGAGGGACTGGGAAGGGTGGTGGTGAGGAGAGGAATTAAGAATAGAAGGGTAGAGGACTGGGGATATAGCTCAGTTGGTATAGTGCTTGCCTAGCATGTGTGAGGCAGTGGATTTGATCCTCAGCACCATATAAAAGTACATAAATAAAACAAAGGTATTGTGTCCATCTACAACTAAATAAAATTTAAAAAAGGATAGAAGGGTGGGTGGATATGATTAATGATATATGCATGCATGGAAATATCACTGTGAATTCCATCAACTTATACAATTACTATGTGCTCATAATTATAATTTTAAAAGATACAGAACAATGAAAAAAAAACCCCAAAACCCAAAATCCAAAACCAAATCAAAACCCCACAAGCCTACAGGGCTGTACCCCAGAGCAGACATAGAGTCAGATCTGAGCTTTACTGCTGGGAATTTGGTTTTGTATTAGTCTCTGTCTCCTGAAGAGCTATTAATTTCCTCTCTAGCTCAGAAGTATATAAAAACCTTTTTTTTTTTTAAGGAGTATTTTATCTAGATTTCCAAATGTCTTTAACATATATTTTCAGGCTAACTAACTACTCTGCCATATTGCCTGAACAACAAGTCCATTGATTTTCCAACTAAGAACTTAAATGCAGAGGCCTGTTTTTTAAACAAGTGAAGAGCACTTTAGTAAATACAAATTCACAGGGAAAAAGTTTATACATATACAAAACAGATCAATTACAGGGAGGAATTTGCATAACAAAAGGTTTCATCATATGACTACTTAAAATAGCTAGGATCTCAGTGTCTTAGAGCATCTAGGAGAATGTCTATTGTATAAACTATTGGGCCTGTAGTTAAAGAAATGTTGGAATGAATTCTTTTGTAAAGTAGAAGCTCCTTTTTGTAATGTGAATGATCACTCTAATTTATAAGTTCATAAGTTTGGGTTCTCTGTGTATCTGGATTTTCTCATTTGGCTTCAATAATAGAGATCTAGAAAAGGTAATTTATATAGAGAGTTCAGATTTAATTCCTGAGTATGTTTTTTCTTTATGAAGTCAAATAATTAAAATAATCTCCGTATCTAAATAACGGAATGAGTCCTTTACATGCTTAATAGGTGCATTTCTATATAATTTCCCCACAGATGTTGTTACTAGAAATATATTGAAGACTTTTCCTATGTGTTAGTTGACTTTTTTTCACGCTGACAAATACCTGAGAAAAACATCTTAGAGGAGGCAAGATATATTTTGGCTCAGGGTTTCAGAGGTTCCAGTGCATGATCAGCTGGCTCCATTGCTTTGGGCCCAATGTGAGGCAGAGCACATGGAGGAAGGGCATGGCCATAGCAGATAAAAGCTGCTCAGCTCCTAGCAGCCAGGAAGGAGAGAAGCAGAAAGAGAGAGAGAGAGGTGGGGGGGGAAGGGGCCAGGGACAAGAAATACCCTTCTAGGGCATGCCCCCAGTGATCGACTTCCTCCAACAAGGCCCACCTTCTAGAGTTTCCACCACTTCCCCATAGTGCCATCAGATTATTACTCTATCAGTGGATCAATCTACTGATGAGGTCAGAGCCCTATTGATCATTGTTTCCCCAAAACCCCAGCTCCAAATATTGCTGCACTGGGACCCAAGCCTTCAACACATGTCTTCAGGGGACAGCTCATATTCAAACTATAATAGTACGTAACTGATTTCTTTTGACACATTTGCTTAAGCACACAGCAAAAAAAATCTTGACCAAAAACAAAATTGCTAATTCATTGTGTTCAACATTAGTGAGGGAATTACTAATCATCAGTCCTAAGTGCTTCTACATAGCATGCACACATATTTCTTTCACTATTTATAGAAAGACCAATTCAATAAACACTGAATAGAATGGAAATGGTCTTAACTTCCATCTAATTTGAAAAATGATGATCAAAAATCTCATCTCTTTATCTTCATGATCTATTTTAAAAATTTTATTTTGATACACCATTGCGTATTCAACAGGGTAGCATTGTAATGTATATTTAAAAAAAAAACCACGTAGCCAATTTTATGTGAATGCTAGTCTGGTTACATAAAATAGTTCTGGTTCTCAACCCTGGCTGCACATTGAAATCAACTGGGAGAGCATTACAAAATACTAATGGCTGGTTTCTACACTAGAGATTTGGAATGTCCTGGGTGCAGCCTGGTCTTAGAATTCTAATGTGTTACCCTGAGTTAAGAACTGAGTCAATATGGTCAAACTTCAATTATTCAAAACCACTTAATCAGAACTCTCAATTAACTGACATTGGAGAGGGGAAAGTTGGGCTTGTTTGCAGAATAAATTCTTTCTTAAAACAGGAAAAATTATTTTAAAGTTTATATCAGGCATTTATTCTAAATCTGTTTTTGAACATGATCTGAAGTGAGATTTCCTATGTCCCAAACTTCTGCATTTACAATACTGAACAAAGATGGTGCCACAGAACAGTGACTTTGAGATATTACAATTCCATCCATTGTCAAGAAAAAGAGTTAATTTTGTTTTACTCTATTTATTACTAGGTGGATGACTCATATTATGGATATAAAACAAGTATATTGAGCATGTGTGATTCATGGTTGTAATATCATAGGGCAACTTCCTCTCCCCCCAACTATTACTTTAAATTTATTCAGTGGCACTAGTTTTTCCCTGCCTCTGAAAAAAAAAAAAAACTTGGGAAGTTTTATTCACTCCTTAGTTTAAAATAAAACTGTGATCACTTTAGATAGAAAAACAATCTCAATTTAGTAATCAACAATGTTCATTTCGTGTAATAGTGAAAGACTGCAATCTTGATTTAAAGTTGAGGCCTCGTCCCTCTGCACAGGGAGCCTATGGTCAGAGGATGGGTGGTGGTTGGGTCTTCTGAACCTCCTGGCCCTGGGCACTGGCCCCTGTGCTTTACAGTTGGCATTCCTCCATCAGGCCACCCTGTTGCCCTTGTCTGCACCACTCGCTATTCTCTCTCTCTATCTCAAGAAGGGAGAGACCCCAATTTGTCCTTCAAAACCAGTCTAGACACCTCCTCAGCCTGGTTCTCTCCTTCTTCAGCTATAGCCACCATTGTAGTAAGGACAACATCAAAATAATACAGTGGAATCCTTATGCAATTTATCTGAGAGCTGTCATGTGGTTACCACAGTCAGAGGTCCTTGGGTAACATGTATCCAAAGTCTTCATTTTCTAGACGAGGAAACCAGTGAGGTGAAATGATTTGCTGAGTATTTTCTTGGCTGCTCAGAAGACTGCATGAAACTTCCAGTATATTATATAACTTTCTTTGATAGAGTAGAATATTCCACTAAATTAAAGAGGTTGTCAACTCCATGGATGAGGAACTTATGCTAAAGACCATGACTTAGCTTAAAGGATGCTTGATGGAGTTGGTGGCATGGTGCAAAGGGCACAGACAGACTGCAATCAGACAGACTGTGTCCGTACTTGACTTCGTGCATTGGCCTTGGGCACTGTTTTTAACTTCTCTGAGCTGCAGTTTCCCTATATGCAAAGCAGAAAATTAGCACTCACCTTGTCTTCCTAAAAGTGTACTGTTGGAAGTGACTATGATTATATGGAAAATACACATTATTATCTCCAAGGTGCTTTAAAAATGTCAGTTGTTGTTATCATTGCTATGGCTATGGAACATGCATAATTTAAAAGTTTTATGAACTTTGACAAATTTTTTGCAGAATAATCAAGGAATATGTTGTTCAGTAACAACGAAGAAAACAAATCTAGATTCAATGTTCATACCAAAAAAATACTATTTCTAGTTTAGAACTATATACAATATAATTTATTCTTATCAAAGTAGATTACTTATTTTTTAAAATGATCAAAATATGTAAAGCAACTAGAATGTATATTACTTTCCTATGTATGTAATACAAGTTCAATAAATGTTATATATACAACATCTCTATGCTTTTCTATTCCTTCTACAATTTGTTAAAGCCAAACATAAATCTCTGGTCTCTGAATTTCATTCTCTATTTTTTGAAATGACAGAGACCATGGGTGACTAATATTCAAGAATTGTTTTCACTTACTGGGAAGAACAAGGTGTTGCTTCAGGGAGTAAAAGTGTTTGGGAAGCACTGTGTGTAACAACTGCTTTAGCTCCAAAGGACAGGGTGATTTAAAATGCATGTATGTATTATACATTTATTCCCACTTAGCTTCTGTTATAAAAGTCCTCAGACATCCTCTGGGCTTTACTGTTTATGCATCCAGATGTCAGCAAGATAATGAGACCAAAGGTTAGACAGATAATTTTGTCACTAAGTTGGAAATTATAATCCTATTCTTTTGGAATTATTTCCTCTTTGAATTTTAGAATATGGTTACCTATGAAGGTGATTTTACTTCAATAAAAAGAATCCTTGGATGAGGAAGACAAAAATCATACCTGTACAACAGGATAAGAGAATTTAAATAATGTACAAATTTTTACCTAGATCCTCCAATTGCTCCTTACCCAAAGCAGCTCAGAAATGATTACATGTTTCCCTTTCCCCAGTAGGGCAGCTACTTTTATATGTTACACAGTTGTTTTAATGTGAACTTCAATTGTTTTTTAAAGAATGAACAAATTACAAGAGGTATAGCCAGGGTATTTTTGTATCTATTTTAACGAATAATAAATGATATTTTACCTTTAAAAGGGACCATGGGTGCCGTTGGTTGCAACCAAGTTCATTAATATAAAGATTTTCATGTAGCAGACAGAAAACAATATAAAGAAATCAGAAAAATCCAAACTGGGAGTTGTAGTTATCATCTGCACTCAATAAATCAAGCCTACTTGTAAACATGCATAATTATTTTTTAATAAAAAAGAAATACAAGATTTTGCTGGCTTAACCAACTGTAGGTAATTATATTAAAAATGTTATGAAAGTAGGCTGCTGTGTACTGATTCCTGCTGCTTTTCTTCTGAGGAGGGATTGTCGGAATTGGAAAAGAAAATCCCCATTTCCCCAGTAAGATACAGACTGTACAAAAGAGAGACCCATCATTAATATGGTAAACATTCAATAAAACCATCTTTCCCCCCCATTTTTTCCCTCCTGAGCCATATGCTGTGTATTAAATAAAGGACTTGACTTTTTTTTTTTTTTTTTCAGTGCTGGGGATTGAACCCAGTGCAAGGCAAGTACTCTACCAACTGAGCTATTTCCCCAGCCAAGGACTTGACTTTGTTTCTAGTGGGGAAGGACACTGCCACTCACTGGATGGCCAAGGGAGAGGGAGCTGCCCAGTTGGTGGTCAGGCTGGCCTATAGTTTATTAGGTGGGAAGGTGGATTGCTGGGTGCCCAGTTCCATCACCCCATGCACTCCTTCAACAGTACAATCTACAGTGAATTCCTTGTCGGGGGAGCAAAGGGGAAGCCATCACTGGGTATAGCAGGTGAGTTAAAAAAACGTGGGGTAGATGCAGACTCTTCCACAGGAATCTAACAGTGCATAAGAAGTGTGTTCTTTCAACATTTGGCAAGAAACCCAGAAGTGTGAGGTGTACTTAATGTTTAACAGAAGTTCTGGGAGATGGCAGCTTTAACCACATGTAGTTAAGTTTAAAAAAAAGATTGACTAAAGGCCTGTTGAGGTCTGTGTGGAAAGAGACCTGGATTCCAGCAGACCCAGGCTTGAGCTCTGGCCCTGGCATGTGTGCCATGTTGTGAATGTGTGAACAGCCTGAGCTCCTCCCTCCTATTGTAAATGGGAATGATAACACCTACCTCACTGACCCCAGGAAACAGTGATCCGAGGAAAGTGAAATCTTTGTCAGTCAAAAAGCACTGTTAAAATGCTTTAAGAAAGTAATAGGAATTCATCCTGTTCACCTGCCTGGGGGGTCAGTGGGGAGCTGTGATTTGTCCCTAGTCTTTACATCTGCTTCCATTGGGCTCAAAGGAGGGCTGGGTCTCAATGCCTGTCTTGCGAGGTTGGGCAACTGGGGTTGTTTGCCTGGGCACACTGCAGTCACTGTGCCAGTGGCCTTCTCTGCTCCTGGCATGGGAGTGGCTGGATGAGGCCCAGAGGGAAACAGGGCCTCACACTACTATGGCCCCTGGTGACAGGGACTGCTGGTGCTCCCACATGGCCTGATTCTGAGCTCTATTTCTGGATGCTTGTAGTTGAACCTGGGACCAACAGCCCACTGCCCCTCCTCTCCCCTCTATCTACCCTGGTGCCTTCTCCCAGCTCCTTTCCCCTCCTTTCCAATGGGAGAGGAGTTAAATTCCCATCTCAGCATCCGGTCCATCTGTATATTCCTCCCAACCAAGCTGAGTCCTTCTCCTGAATACTGTAAATGTCCTCCAAGAAGACATTTTGGATCCCTTTCCCCTACTCTGGGCTCATTTTAAGTTCCCTGTTCCATGGAGCTTGTTGCACTTGTTGGAACTGTTTACTTGCTCTCCACTAGACTGCGAGCTCTTCAAAGGAAAGACCTGAGCCCCACTCACAGTCTCTCCAGCACCTCCATAGTTCTTGGCACGCAGTGTGTAGACAGTAAATGATTATTGAACTGAACAGATCATACCCCACCATGTACTCCCACTGTTTTAGAGTTGTACATATGCAAAGAAGGGTCATTTTGAGTCCACAATATAATGAAGATAAACATCTGACTTCCCTCTTTCTGAATCCCTCTACTCCAGCTCATCCATCTGTCTGCAAGAAGGGCCAAGGAGAGAATCAAATCAGTAGAACAAAGCTGGAACAAAATCAGCCACAAACTGAACTGCTTTTCATTTCTGTTTTAACCCTTTAAAAGGAATGTCAAGATTTTACTTTTTTTTTTAGCTTAAAGGGTCTAACAATCTTTCTGTGATTGAAAGATTTAAATAATTAAGAGTTTGATGTGGTTTCGAAATTATTCTTTACCTTCTAGAAATATCCCAGATCAAATTGATTTAAGAAATAAATTTGTGTTTCTTCTTAGTTCTATATCATATACCAAGGAATTCACAGTTTGAGGATCTTTTCATTCAACTGAATATTACTGATGGAATAGATAAGACCTGTCCAGAGGCCCCCGTCCTCTCAGTGGTTTCTACAGCTTGGTGACAGATGTTACCAACTGGCAAGTGCAAAATCCATCCAGATTTCCTCTCCCTTGCCTGCTTTCCCCTACAGAAGGTGGAAGAAGCTCAAAGATACCTTCCCAGTCCTCTTGAAGTTGGGAAGTGACTATATGACATAGTCTGGCCACAGAGGTATAACTTGAAGGCTGCTGGAAAATTTCTGCAAAACCGTCTGATTTCCTACTAAAAGAAACATCTCTGTCATTGCTCCCTTTCCCCTTCCTCCATCTAAGAATGCAGATGTGATGCCTGCAGCTGCTGTAACCACCTTGTAGTCATGAGGTGAAAAACATGAAAATGTGACGAAATACCACGATCATACTAATGAAAGCAGCAAAAGGACGGAAGGGCCTTGGCCCTAAATGACATGCTAGCAAGTGCCCACTTCCAGGCTGCTGGCCAATGAGCATAGCTTATGCCAGTGTGGTTCAAACTACCAGTGGTCAGGTTTCATTCAGGTCCTCGAAGCTAAAGGCATTCCTAACTGCTTTGAATAACACTGCCTGGACAGTGAAGCAGAGCTCGGTCACCTGTGGTAACATTCAAAAGCTGAAACACAGTAAATCCTTATTCATTTTAACCCCCAATAGTTCTCTTTATGTCATATCAGTCATGTCCTTCTCTTGTGTCCTTAAAGACCCTGTTCCTACAGCCTAGCAATGTGGAGGGAAGAGGTCATGCCAATCCCACATGGAGGCCACAGTGTACAGTTGACCAAGGACCACCTCCATTCAGCATGTATTCTATTCATTCTGAGTTTCTTTTAACAAATACTAGGCCATAACATTTAAAGCAGATCACATCACTACTGCTTCAAGAATATTATTGTACTAGCTTCTTAAGGTTGCTGCATAAATTGCTCAAAACTGGATGGCTTAAAACAGGAATTTGTTACCTCATAGTCCTGGAGTCAGCAGGGCCACGCTGCCTCTGAAGGCTCGGGGGAGCACCCTTCCTGCCTCTCCCGCCTGGTGGCTACAGGTCTCCTTGCTGTGGCAGCCTCACTCCCGTCTCTCCCTTGGTTCTCGTCAGCCCCTTCCTTGTCTGTGTCTTCTCTTCTTATAAGGATAAGTAATTCATTTGGGGCCTACCTAGGTAATCTGAAATAATCTTGAGTCCCTAATTTAGCAGAATTTATAAAGGTTC
Source organism: Glaucomys volans (assembly GCA_020662805.1). Classification (NCBI taxonomy): domain Eukaryota; kingdom Metazoa; phylum Chordata; class Mammalia; order Rodentia; family Sciuridae; genus Glaucomys; species Glaucomys volans. The sequence continues at coordinate 115,596 of JAJEJO010001244.1, forward strand.
TTTTCCTGATAAGATCATATTCAGGTAGACATATCTTTTGGGAAGTGGCCATTACATCATGCAATGAGTTTCCTTCCTTGTCTAGAAAATTCCTTCTACTCCTCTTATTTTTTCTGTGTTGGATTCATTAACTTTCAACATTTTTAACCTGTATAAAGAAATGGCAATTTAAGTTTTGTATTGAATCATAATTTAAGGTTATTTTTAGATTTCATATTTCAAAGTAAGGAATTATTTTATTATATGCTAGTATTTTTTGAATTATAGGTAAAAGATGGATGGCTCAAGGCAGGCAACTGCATCATGGTAGTAAGATATTTACCAGGTTTAATATCACCCAGGCCAAATATTTATTGTGATTTATTACCCACAATTTTTATCATTGACTGAATTATTATTACTATTATTATTGTTTAAGGGATGGATTACTTTCTCCCCAGTAACAATTTTTAGCCCTGCTTACACATTATAATCATGTGGGGACCTTCAAACAGTACATGTCTAAGATCCATGTGGACTAATTGGATAAATAACTGGGGATGGGTCTGGGCACCCACACTTTTTAAGAGCCACTAAAGTGGTGCCTAGACTCACTGTCCTTGACTCACCAATGTCTGCCTTCTTCAAGACCATTCATTTATTCAATCAAGTAATCTATATGCACTTCAAAATGTGCCTTTGTGAAAGAGAGAAGGGCACATAAGACCCACAGGTTTATGTTGTGGAATCTTAGTGTATGCGATTTAATGTAAAGTGCCATTCCTACTCTAGGGTAGCAGAGTCAAATGCTCCTAGAGATTTCCCTCCCAGTCACTCTGAAAAACTCAAATCAATTAAAAAAATAACTTGTATTATTATTGCTTTAACTCCCTTGAGTGTTTGCATGCCCCTGCACACATGCACACTCTGCTGGTAATAATCAGAGCAATAAAAGACTCCTGTGGTTGACCATCATCAGATTATAACCTTTATAAAGTCAGGAGCTATTCGATGTACGTTGGACCTTTCTTCCACAGAGTGGAAATCATTATATGCTTAAGGAAAAAAAAAAAAAAAAACACTTCTAGTAGTGATCCCAATGAGGAGGAGAAGCTTGAACAGTCAGACTGCCCAAGCCCCAAAGAAATGCCGACTGTTCAGAGATGTGGGGAGTATCTGGGGTGGAGTCAACATTGACAGGTATGAAAGGGAAGGATGCTCAGGGAGGATCTGGTAGCTGATGAGCAGCGGCTCAGTCAGAGCCCACTCTAGACACTACTGCTGTTGCTGCCCATTTAGACACTGAGAGTCCCCGAGCTGTGCAGCTGCACAAAGCAACAACAGGAAGAGAGAACCACATTTTCAGAAAGGCCCTGCATGGAGGAGAGGGTCAGCATAGACAGCAGAGTAGGGTCTGGAGTCTGCAGTTGTGGGCTGGCTTTTAGGAAAAGCACATTCATCATTTTCACTAAGGAGTCAAAGAATCACATAAATGTGGTGATGAAAGATAGGAAGAAGGAGGGCAGAACAAGATCTGAAGCCAAATATGAAAAAGTACTGGTGCATTAGGAATCCAGATGCTTATTCATTTGTACGCTGATCACATACTTATTGACCATCTTCTTTCAATATGTTCCAAGTGTTGAGGATGCAGAGGTGAACATATATTCTCACGAGGGGCACTCATCATTAAAAGCAGAAGAATAAAGAGGATACTTAGAGCTATAAAAACAAACAACAAACAAGCAAACATGCAGGGTAATATGATGGAGGATGGAGAGACACTAGTTTGGGTGGTAAGGAGGTCTTGGTCTGAGGGAAGGTGTCATTTAAGTTGAGATGATGTGGAAGGAGAAAGATGAAGATGTACATAAAATGACACAGGCAGAGGAAACAGGAACTCTAATGGCCCATATCTGGAGTTTGTAAAGCATCAGATGATCTCCAGTCTAGAATCAGAGCAAGCCATGCCAGGAAGAAGTGGAAAAGGCAAGCAGGGCTGATGACAAGCAAGTGGTCAGGGCTGGGTTTCAGGAAGGGTCTGAAAGGGACTCACATTCCCCTGGGCAAGCTGCTCAGGTCACGTCCTGGCCAGGCAGCCTGTCAACCCTGACAGCAGCTCTCCCAGCCTCCCACTCCAATGGGTCCTGTGTTCCCTTTGCTTTGAGTATTCCAATCATGCAGGCCTGCACCTCCATTCCCTGAGGGTGGTTTTGATAGTTTTGCTGTGTGCACAGTGATTTTAAAGCAGGAGATGTATGAGGGACTGCAGCAGCACAAGTCAGTGATGTCAACGCCTGACAACTACCACAACCAAAAAAGATTCCTGAGGTAACTTCATTTATGTTGCCACATCCTGACAGAATCTGAGGTGTCTCTTGGTATATGAGCACAATATCATTTTAAATCTATGGAAATAAAAAAGACAGGGAGTTTTTCATTTTCAGAGCAGCAGGAAAATATTAACTCAAGACTTGAACTCTGCTTTATTCATTTGCACACTCCCTCAATGCCTTGCTTCTGCCATACCTCATTGATTCGAAAGCACACACTTTCCCCTCATTGTACCCTCTCTGAAATGGTACTGCATCATGTCATCAGTGGTGCCTCATGATTGCTGTGACATGGCTGTCATGGCCTGGGTACACATGGTTGGTCATAGCCATTAACATGTTGGTTATAATTGGCATTTAAACTGTACTTAAAAAGAGTACATTATAATTTGGCATGAATATGAACTTGGTACCTAGACAGGTTCAAATAGAGTAGGGAGAGGCTAATTTGATGTTTGTGAAGCACATCTCTTCATTGGAGAAGAAACTACAATTACATACACATTTTTTAAAAAGCAATTACCTGTATCTTTTTAAAGTGGCCATATGCATTCTGGGACTGAAGGAAGATGTCCATACATACACAAAGCCATGTTATGCTCTGTTACTGTGAAACATGAAAAAGACGACACATTGCATGCCAAGGACCTCAACAAAGGCAGGACAAATTTAAAAATTGCTTTAAATGAAAGAAATGTCAAAGCTGTGCAAGTCTATTGTGACAGAGTTGTGTGTTGCATGCAACCACAACGAGGCACTGGCTCATAGTTTCATTGGCAGCATTCTTTTTTCTATTTTAGCAATATATAAAATAATGGTACATCTTATAATAGGTGACACTCCAGAGTCCATGAAATAGAATGAAACAGAGTGGATATTTTTGTCTTTAGAAGACTGGGGCTTTGCAAATACTGGGCCCTGCTTATTTCACTACATTCAAAATGTCTCGACCATTTATTTATTTATACATTACAAAAGATCCGCCTGCTTAGAAACTTATATTCACCATTGTGTCTTGAGCCTGTGATAGACTGAACCAAGCATTCTTAGGGCACTGTGATACCTTTGCTCAATGAAATGAATTTAGTCAAAAGTTTCTAGATACTTAAATGATGTGTTTGAACATAGGCAGGTGGTTGTGAAATAAATGATCTTAAAGAAAAATAAGACAGCTTTGTTTAGGCAAATATTTTAAATTTGATTTAAGGAGATCACAGTATTTTTATGTCCATTTGTGAAAATCAGGACTAAAGGCCTTGAGGTTTTTCCCTTTAAGGTATTCTCAGATCTGTGGGAAACAGCAGATCAGGAGGAGAGTCAGCTGGAAAAGGATGAAATAATTCACACTTTGGCTATTGGCAACATGTCACTCACTATGTATGAAGCCAGTAGCTTTATTTTTTTAAAAAGGGTCCACAGTCATTCTCCTATATCCACTTACGGACACTGCCTTTAAGACGTAGTCAAGTATCTTGACAATTAGAGGCCAATAGCTGCAGAGTGCTGCCTGCCTGTGTGGTGGAGAAAGGACACAGCTCCATGCCCTAAACCCAGGTGAATTGTTCATTGCAAAAGCTTGTGGTGGAGATGAAAAGCTTCTGCATGAAAGGCTAGCCTTTATGTAGGGTACAGAGTGCAGAAATGTTTTTGGCCAGACATTGTTTTTTTCCTGGCCATGGATCATAATGATCCTCAGTAACAGCATTTTGTTTTTTTATTTTTTATTTCTTTTTTGGAACCAGGGATTGAACTCAGGGACACTCGGCTACTGAGCCACATCCCCAGCCCTATTTTGTATTTTATTTAGAGACAGGGTCTCACTGAGTTGCTTAAGGCCTCGCTAAGTTGCTGAGGCTGGCTTTGAACTTGCAATCCTCCTGACTCAGCCTCCCAAGTCGCTTGGATTACAGGCGTGCGCCATCACGCCCGGCTAGTAACAGCATTTTGTTTCAAATGCAAAGAGGAGCTGAAAAGCTACCATCCTATATATAAATGCTTCAGGGTGTTTTTACATGAAATGAGTGGTAGGTAGCCCAACTTACCACGTCCTAGTGGAATGTTGAATCTCTCACTCTTAGTTTCCTTCCCAATCTCAAGAAAGAGCTCAGGGCCCACTTATTCTTTGACTTATTCTTACTTCCCTTCATTTCTCTTACAATGAATCCCTAATTCATGAGTTCGGTCTTCATTGTAAACCCTGAATCAGATATTCTCACCATTCACCACAGACACTTCAGTATAGGCACCACCATCTTGTCTCTCCCCACACCCAGAATCATTCTCTCCATGGCAGCCAAGTGAGCCTTGAAACCATAAACCAAGCCACCTCTCTTGGACTCAAAACCCCTCTGATGCTCATGCTCACTCTCCGAATACATCCAGTCCCTCTGTGGCTCACAGAGCCTGCTCCTTGGCTCACTCTTTGACCTCATTTCCTACTAGACTTTTCTTTTCTCACAGTGCTGCAGTCATACTGGCTTCCTCGCTGTCCCTCCAACAGGCTGAGCGTGGTCCTGCCTCAGGGTTGTGTCCTTGCTGTTCCTTCAGCCTGGAATGCTGTCATTTCCTCCAGTTCATTCAGGTCTGTGCCCAAGGACACTGTCTTAAAGAGCCATTTCTGATTGTCTTCCTTGATGTCTTGTTTTATTTTTAAGCCCCTGCTTTGTGCAAGGACACAAAGGTGGACATAGATCTTAGCCTTCTGAAGTCAGGTCCTCAAGGAGTTTGGGGTCTGGCAGGGGTCAGAGAAGAACTCACATAAAGAGAAGGACTGTTACAGAGGTTGAATGTTTTGCCTGGGAGGAAGTAAGGAACTTGAGCTTGAATTTGGCTCATTTAACTCCAAGTCCAGCCTATTCTTCATGCTGCTGCTCTTGAAACCTACCAAAGCCTGCTTTCCCTTTGGTGCTTCTCTATAGTTCTAAATTCGTCCTAAATCCCCCTCCTCCCATTCTCTACATTCAAAGCACCAAATCCTGCCCTTCTTGGTGAGGTGAAACACCGCTCATTATCTGATCACAGTACCTCACAGTAATGAGGATGACTAATACCTTCAGTTCTCTCCAGAGGCATCTGCATTGTAACTTGCCCTTCTTGCCTAAGGCGAGGCCCAAGGAGACACACGTGTGTGGGATGATCTATTTCTCTACTTTGGTGGGGTGGAAATTTGGTAGAAAGGATACTACCTGGAGTATATTTATTTATTTTGAGCTTTTCCATCTAAACCCACCTCACTAGACTTCCAAGGACCAAAGCATGAAGTAGGTCAGGGCACAGTCTTTTCTTTCTTAAGTACTGTTTCTGAAGGGAAGTCCATATTTCATTTTTGGCATTTGGGAGGTGGTAAAAGAAGTTTCTTCTCTGTTTGCTCTCAGGTTCTGTCTCTGTCTCTCTCTATATATACACATACCTATGTGTGCACGTATATGTAGTGATGATCATAACTACATCCTCGTAATTGCATCCATATTCATCTTGAGCAGAACTTGGTATCCATTGGCCATCCTGAGGAAGAATGGAACTCCCCAAGGCAGCCATCCTAGTAGCACTGTTGGAAAATTTCCCTGGGAGCTGAGAACATGAGGGAAAAGACCGTGGGCGTGCATTCTGTTGTTAGATGTGTTTCTGGTTCAAGACCAGCTGGTGTAACTCCTTTCACGGTACAAGATACTCATGAACATAAATTATCAGGGACTATCCATGCTTTTCTCATCAATGCTCAACCACGTCTCCTCAGACACTACCTCATCTGTGAAATGGGAATGGCAACAGTATACCTCTTCTAAGGTTAAGGTCAGATGAACAGCACTTGGAACACTGCCTCACACGTAAATGTCCCTCGGTCAGTCAGCAAATATTTATGTGCAACCTCCTTTGTAGGCACTGTTCTGGGAGCTGGGGATACAGGAAGGAACAAAATACAACTATACCTCCTGGAGCTGACAATATCTAATAAACATGATAAAGAAGGCACAATCCAAATTCAAATCCTGGCAGTCCAGCTCCAGAATCCAGTCTCCTCCAAGAATTTGGGATGCCTCTTTTTCACTGAGAGAACATGATGATGTGAGAGCTAAGAGCCTGGATCTCAGGAAGTAGGCCAGAGACCTACTCTTGGCAGCCATCTCCTTAAAAGTCCCAGTTGAAGCCTTTCCCTAAATGATACTGGCCAAGAGTGCAGCATTAGGGGATGGGAGTTTGAGAACGAAATCTTGAACAAAAACTAGCACTTAATGAAGGGGAAATGCAGGAGGAGGTCCTGAAACTCCTATCATTGTTAAGATGATTATTCCCTGTGCCTGTCTAGAAGATTCAATTAACCTAAGGAACCAAATTCCATTAAGGATGTATTTGTTGCATATCTGCTTTGGGCAGAGTGGATGTGCAAGAAATATTTGAGCAAGGCATGATAATGATTCTCCATTAGAAAAACACTTTAGAGTTTAATTTTCTAAAATAATTTAGTTTGATGGTTAATAAATTCAATAAACAATTCCTCAGCTTTTTATGGACCTGGCAACTCCACTATCATACAGTATCATCAAAGTTATCATTCTCTATTTACTGAGTGTTGATTGAGGTTCCTAACCCCAAATTTTCCATACATTTAAGCCCCTAATGTCCTCTATATAATTCTTTTTTTTATCTTGTGGGTCCCCACTAATCATCTTCAATGTTCTGAGATGATTTTGATTTTACGAATCCTGATTAGAGGCTTACAAACAATGATAAGACCAAATAATTTTGAAATCCTTTCTCCTTCTCTCTAATCACAACTCCTGTGGTGGATTGATAATTCTAATGGTCCCGTTCTTCATCCTTCCCTGCATCTAGTCATTTACTATGAGAATTTGCAGATTCTCCCATGAAGAGGTGAATTATATCCTTCTTTCCCAAGTTTGATTCTGAAATTTCCATGGAATTTCCTTTGGCAATTGTTAGGACAAGCCTGTGATAAAATGTGAGAGAATGGGGCACCGTGACCTCCCAGGTCAGTGAACTCTCAGACCGCAGGAGACAAGTTGTCAGGTATGAGGGAGCCAACTGAAACCAGAAGAAATTTCCATGCAGGCCTGTCCTAAAATTGCTGACCCACAGACTCATGAGCTGAATAGCTTGTTGCTTTAAGCACTGCATTTTGGAACAGGCTGTTACACAGCATTGTTGTGGTGATGGATAACTAATAATGCTTTCCATCAATCGTAGGAACTTGGAAGCTGTCCCTTCATTTGGACTCCTTCAAACAAAACAGAGTGCTTTCTATTTGCAAAGCATTGTGCAAAATGCTGTACTGGGTTATTTTATTCGATCCTGACAATAATATTATCTGGAAGATGGATAAGGTTATTATCCAAATTTCAGGGGTAAGGAAATGGAAGTTAAGAGAAGGTCAAGTGGCTTGCCTAAGGTAGAATCCCAATTATGTGATGTGTACCTGGGATTCAACTCTGAAGACTGCTTTTCGAACTGTGCTTCTTGCCATTGTTACTTGCCATTTACTCTACTGGAGACTCCCCCTGATCTGTTCTGCTACTCACCTCAACCCCCAAGTCCCTGCAATCAGGAAAGACCCTATATTCCCAATTGAGATGCAGAAACCACTTTTATACTTGGTTTCCTCTTAGTAGTTCTCTTATTACAGTTTGTGTAGGTGCTTGTTTTCCTCATTAGTCTGGAAGTTCTTTTCAGGGTAAGAGCTGTAAAATACTTACATTTTCCCCTACCACTATTACACAATAGATTACTTTTAAAACTCCGAAGAATCTATTCATGTTTTAAGACATACATATGAAATCATCTTATAAAAATACAATAAATGGCAATAAATGTGCTACTTGAAAATGTATACATATTTAAATGGGCACTGTTATTTAAATTAATCAAATTGATAGATACATAGTGAGGGTTTTCCCCATTTTGTTAATAAATTTTAGTTATATAGTGTTTGAATTTGAAGTTTGACTGAATGTCTACAAAATAAAACTTTGCTGACTTATCATTTATTAGATTAATTCTAGAATCAATCAGGGATTAGTATAGAACTGGCACTGAATAATTTCAGTTTTGTGGTTAGTTTCTGCATTTAAGAAACGGCTTTATGGTTTATCATCTTGCCCTGTACTTTAGGTATATTGCCACCAGGTGGCGGTAGGGTGTCGGGCATAAAGTCTGTACAGTAAGGAATTTGCATGCTTTTTGAGGTTCAAAGTAATAGCTCTTCCTTTGAGTTCAAAACGAATTTGAGGCCACAGGTTTGCAATTTTACATAATACATCTCTTTACTAAAATAGCTGAACTTAAACTCCAAGTGACCCGTAAACATCTTTAAAATAGATATGAATCCTAAGCTACAAAATCACCTACCTCATTATTTCTCTTCCTAAGCTTCTACTTATTTCCATAATGGCTTTATACAAATCTTCTACTCCTACCTTGATGACAGTGTTAACCTTCATGATTTACTCTGAATCTTTATTTATTGTCAATCTCTTCCAAGGCAGCTTGTATATTAGGTTTCAAAATTTTTAATAGTTTTCCTCAAGGAATAAGACCTGTCTTCCCTTTTATCTATGACAGTAGAGACCTATCTTTCCAGCATAATCTCAGATCTTTTCTTAAGTAGGACCAAAAGTATTTCTCCTCTAGAGCAGCATAAACAGTGTTTATTTGCATTTTATGTATGTATTTGCATTTATGGAGGATTTTCCCTTTTTATTTTCTATACTATAGAATAATTCATTAGAATACTTCCCTTCTCAAATCTAGAAGCACAGAGAGAGTTTGCCATACTTTTACAGCAATGTAGCTGCATTTCTTTAGTAACAGATTCTGCCCTACACATCTCAAGAAGTCTTCTTAAACAAAAATCTTCACGACACATTAGAAATCTGAGCAAAATACAGAAAAAAGGTAACTAATTTCGTTATGATGAATGATAGAATACCATGTCATTATAGTTTCAGTGAAAAGGAGTTACTTAGCTGCATAAAAAGGCAGTCAGAAGTGCCCACATTTAGGAATCAACAAGCTGGAATGTAGAATAGATTCTACAAGGGCTTAGATTTGTTAAATTAGATTAGATTTATTAGATTTATGATAATTTGAGAATGAATATAACCCCAATTTCTGAGTTGCTACCCTGTTCTTCCCCAAGATCCTCTGTTTTAAGAACAAAGAATTCTGGTGGCTCAAGGTCAATGTTGAAGATCAAGAGAAAATGCTTATGTTGTTGGGAAGAAAAGACACTAGAAGTCCATACCTAAGCATAGTTGGGGGAAAAACAATGAAGGTGGGTGAAGGGTTTAGCTTCATCTTGAACTTGCTAAGATGAAACTGAATCTTTCCTCTCATATTCTCCCACTCTAGGAGCAAAAGGAATTTGAGCAGGACAAGCCGTGAAATCTTGAACAGGCTGGAAGGAAAAGATGATACCGGGTGGGCAAATTGGAAGCACAGAGTTCAGGGCAGGTGAAAGGGGTTGGAGCGGGGAGTGAGGGAGGACAGAGCTGAGCTATAATTCCTGCAGCCTGGAGTTAGCACATCAAACGGGGTGACCAGGTCCCCTGGGTGAATGCTGGATGTGAGAAGCAAATGGCAACTAAGCTGTGAGAGTGTGCCCCAAGAGACCAGCTCCATTCTACCTCTGGGGAAGGGATCTGGGGAAGTCAGTAAGAAAAGGCCAAAGAAAAATAAAATAGGGAGAGAAGAGAAAGAAATGGATGAGGAAAAACTGAGGAAACCCACAGAACCAGCAGGGCAGATATTATTATCTTCTATCTACAAATGAGAAACTGAGTCTCAGAGAGGGTTGGTGACTTTTTTTTTTCTAGGTCACATGCTAAGAGGTGGCTACAGGATTCAAAATAAGTGACCTGATTCTAAGGTAAAGAAGAAAGAAGAGAGGGCACATTTGAAACCCTGACACACACTGTATGTCCTACCTTTTACTTTATAAACAGTAAGTACAATTTTCACATAGCAGAGGCTGAGTCTTTGAAGGGTCAGAGAGAAGCAGTTTTAACTACTGTTGAACAACATTTCTGAAACCTATTATGTTTGCCCTTGCCTCCTTCGACTACTGACTAATTTACCCTCTTCTTGATACATGGGGTTGTGATTATGAAAACTGACTCTGTATTTATGGATTTCTAATTCAGGGATGCCCTCAGGTCTCATGGTGGCATAGAGGGTTGTTTTTTTTTCTTTTCCCCACTCCACTTAATACATTCATTGCTAGAAATAACTGTATAGCAAAATCGCTGACTCAGTTCCTTCCTCCCTCACAATCAGCTCTTCTGTCTTAAGTGTGTCAGCTTCTGGTCCCTGTCTACTGCTTTTGATCATATCATTCCCTGATTAAAATTATTTTAATGGCTTCCCACTGATTACAGCAGTGGTTATCAACCCAGGATGCACATGAAAGTCATTTGTGGAGTGTTTAAAAACTCTGGATGCCCAGGTGCCACCATCTAAAATCTTGATTCAGTTGTTTAGGTGTGGGGCCCTTGCCTGCAGGGATTAATATAAGAAGCATTTAGTTCTGTTTCTTGCCAAGATGGAGTAACAGGCATCAGATTGGCTTTCCTGCCAGAAACAACTACTAATCTAGGCAAAATATACGAAGCACTGGTTTTCAAAGTATTGGACATGAGGCAACAAAGAATAGTGATGCTTTAGAGATGGGAAACAAAATGATATCTACAACTGCCCAAGCTTCCTACTTTGGGAGAATTTCCAGGCCATGGGGCAGAAGGGAAGAAGACCCATTGAATGGAGAAGATGCAACTGAGAAATAGGGTGGTTAGAGTTTGCTGGCAGAGTATTGGAGAGGAAAGAGTATTGAGTAGCATATGCATATGAGGAAACTATGGGAAGGGAGGTTAAAAAAAAATGAAAAGATTAGTGGGAATAGATCTAAATTTTCAAACAGGGTGGTAATAGTTTATAAACTATTCAGATTGGGAAGCCTTGAAATTCTAAGGGAATTGGTTGAGTACTTAGAGCATCTTGCCTCAGTAGTGGGAAGTATTAGCAATAAACAATGCTCCAGTCTTGCCTAACAAACCTTAAAAGCAAGATTTGAAAGGATCAATGTGTTTCAAAGAACCTCCTGTGTTCCAAAACAACCCTCAGACATTTATGGGAATAAAAATTAACCAACACCAAATGAGATAAAGTTCATAATATCTGGCATGCAATAAAAAAATTACTAGACATGCAAAGAGCAATGAGGAAAAGCATCAACCTAAACTGACACAGATATTAGAATTAGAAGACAACGACATTACAACAGTTATCACAATTGTATCCCATATGTCCAACAAGTTTCGAGGGAAGATTGGGCATGCTAAATAGAGACATGAAAAATATAAAAAGACTCAAGCCTAACTTCTGGAGATGAAAACTGCATTCTTTGCAATGAAAAAACACAATTTATAGTAATAATGACTGGTCAGCTATTATAAGAAGAAAAGATTAGTAAACTTGAAGTCACACCAACAGTAACTATCCAAATGAGTCATAGAGATAGATTAAAATAAAAAGAATGAAAAATATGAATGGAACATTGGTGGACTGTGTTCTAACTTTGAAAAACTTAATACATAGTAATTGGAGCTTCTAAAGGAGAGCAAAGAGAAGTAGGGAGACAGAAAACAGTATTTTAAAAAATGACGAAAATTTTTGAAGTTCATGAAAACTAGAAACCTCAGGTCTGGAAAGCTCAAAAAAATCACACAAAAGAAACAGGAAGAAGATTACCTCAATGTAGATCATAATCCAATTGCTGAAAACCAGTGAAAAAATGAACACCTTAAAGTGTAGCCAGAGGAAAAATGACACATTATGCACAGAGGAATATTCATCACAAAATGGCAGATTTCTTATCAGAAATAATGCAGAAAAGAGATAGTATATCAACATTTGTTAAAGTAGTTACCACAGAAGTTTATACCCAGCAAAAATATCCTTTTAAAAAAATGAAAGCAAAAGGAAGTCATTTTCAGATATACAAAAGCTGAGATAGCTGATCACCAGCAATCTCACACTATTTTAAAAAGGTAGAAAGAAAATGAGAACAGATAGAATTATGGATCTACACAAAGAAATGAAGATCAAGGCTGGCTTCAAGGGTATGTAACTTGTGCAGTTACACAACCTCCTGCCCTTTTGAAGGGCCCTGTGGTTGGTTTCATATTCTGTAGTCACTGTATTTAAATTTTTGAACTAGGATCTCTGTATTTTCATTTTGCACTGAAGCCCCAAATTATGTAGCTGATCCTAAGGATGAGAACTTTGTAGCCCATGGGGACTGGGGGAGAGGCTGGAATGCTAATCAGCACAGTTTAGATCTAGGTCATAAGTTCAGGCAGAAGGGGTGGAAGTGATTTCTTCATAGGAAATTTGGAATCTTGATGGGGAAAACCCCCAGCAGATGTTCACTAAAATAAAAAATTTTAAGGCAGAAATTTCTGGAAAATCAGAACATAATTGTTATTTTTTCACAGTGAATACAGATATTTACTTAGGAGAAGCTTGTTAATCTCATATGAGAAGGGATAAGGGCACTTTTTCCAAACTTGAGCCAAGTGAGAGAAGTTTCAAGAGAATCTGTGTAAAACCTTGCAACATGCATTCAGGAGGTGGAGTCCAGGAGACTAACCTGATTCATGCCTGACAAAGTTTAAATCTTCTGTGTCTAACTGTCCTCAAGGTTTATAAGGAACCAGCTGAAATATATATGTGTATAAATGAAATGTTTAAATCCACAGATAATTTATAAAGTTTGCTCTACTCCTGAATACTCTCTTCAGGTCATTTGGTGAAAGCCGTCAGCTTTGATTAAAGTTGTTAATATGAAGTGTTGACTAATGTAGCCTCCCTGGTGTGGAAAGATGAATATTTTCTCATTTATTAATGTCCTGTAGTGAAGGCATAACCTTTTACTTTAAATAATTAGTTTGGAAATGCAATTGGAACATTCATCCTCCCCTACAATTTGTGAATTTGCTGATTATTTTTCTTGGTTTTAAGTATAAGTTACCATTTGCCTTTATCCAACACACACACACACACACACACACACACACACACACACACAATATGAAATAGACTTTTAGGGAGAACAAAGCAGTTACAGCAATGAGGGTAGCATAGGGGTAGGAGGTTATAATTCTGATCATGAAATAAAAACATCAGAGCAAGTAAGGAACCTAAATCTGATATTCATAGAATGATATCTACATCATTTAAAGCAAATAAAGACACATTATCAAAGAATTAATGCAAAATCATCATGTTTCCTTTGAAAATGTCTTAGCAAATTTCTAAGTGGTTAGATTATCACAAACTTTCCCTGGAATGACAGAAATTTAATCACTAACATTGATAAGATAAGAAACCTGACAGTCCTAAATGTAAGAATAATTTCTGCATCTATTAGGCAAGAAGCAAATGATCTCTAATAAATTTAGTTCTGGCAAATTATTCTCACTTATTTCCATGGGATATGTGAAACAACTTACATAGGACAATATGGGTATTGCTACCTTAGCTATTTTATTTGTTGGTACCCCAAAGGTTTTTTTTAAACAACCTATCAATGTTATTAGATTTTTAAAGCTATTCTATGTTTCTGACATTCTATATTTCTGAGTAGGGATTTAAGAATGCACTGACACCTGAATTTTATTTTGTCAATTCAACAGGTACTTTCATCGTTTTCAATATTGTAGAATATAATAAGCCTGGGATAGAATGATTTCCTTGGTAAACAGCGGTGAAGCCCTTGGGAAGAAATTAATCATATGTTCTGCACTGAGATTCACAAGTTAATAAATTGGACAGTGTTCAAATTTGTTTAGTCTTATCTAAGCCCCCTTAGTAGATACACAGTGGTAAGAGAAATTAACATTGTTTCTCCTAGTATCAATACATTTTTGTCTAGAAGATGGATAACAGGTTATCTGCATGACCATTAGTTATTTTTAATTTTGTAATTAATCATACACATTTCATGGAGGAAATATGTCAATCTTCTATCTACAATTTTTCCCATACAGAGCTGTTGTGGTTGTCAATAGCAGTTGGAACTATTGTGAGATCTTACTAATACCATATGCCAGCTCTGAGTAACTTCTGAGTTGAGAAAAAAATGAATGTACTTGGGCACTCTTAACTAGTCATTAGTTCTCTGAACAAGCCTGTGGAGGGACAATAATTCAAACTGGAGGTGGAACCAGCTGGCATCTGCACAGGGAACAATTTTCCTGACAATCTCTCCCATGTATTTATATTTTAACACTAAAATATCAATACAGAAGAGAGAGCATGATGTTACTAATGATAGTGGCAAGATGCAGGAGAAAAACAGGACTATTGATTAAATATCATCCTTGGAATATGAAGAACAGATTAAGGAATAAAGGGAACAATTACTGACCTATATTTCATGCTTTAATCTGAGATACACCTAGACCTGTAAAATTGGTAGTGCTTCATATCATAAGAGTTTGTTTGTGCTTAATTTTTCTAGGCTGAGAATGCTAAGGGTAAGATTTCCACTTCTCTTTCTTTTCCCATACTTTGGGTAGCTTTGCACCTAAAACTCCTATTGGTTTATTCAGATAACCTTGGTTTTCAAAGGCAATAATGTATTCCATGAAATATTTGGGGGAGTTTTTTGAGAGATTATAGTTTCAAATATATATTTATACTTTTCAAGAACAAATTTGTATAGTTTTTATTACCTCTTTGAAACACTTTAAATTCATTATATTCATGATAGCATATTTGTCTAATACTAACCATAATACCACTTCACACTAGATGCAATACTGTTTAATGATGCTGATGTTATTTATAATCCTATCAGCAGTCTGTCTCCTCAATCTCTGTTCTCTTCCCTCCACAGGCAGACCTCTCTATCAGAGACAGCCTACACTTGAACTTCTCTATTTAGCTTTGTAAAGGACAACAATTCTTGAAGAAATTTGGCTTTCTTAAAACTAGTCACTCTCTACATTGATTCAGGATGTGAACTTCCCTAGAAGGCTTCACTCTAAATAAAGATGACTGTACATTCCCTTTAGGTTACAAATAAATGATGGGTACTTAGTATTGGATTATTATGCCCAAATAACATATAAGGGACTATCTCATATTTGGGTACCTTCATTAGTTGTGATAAACAGAAGTCGTGAAATTGCCTTCCCTCATAAGTTGGGATAAGCTAATGAATTTGAGGACTAAATTTTGTAAACCAAGAAGGAGACACATCACCTTTCTTATTTTAAAACAAGAGAACCCCAACAACCCCAAAGCATCCCAGCTCTAGCGGGTAAAAAAATTTTGCTTTCTAATTTCTACATCTAAAGGTTCAGATAAGTTTTTGTCCACAATAAATTTATCTACTGAATTAAATGACTGGCAGTCTCCCCATTAAGAGTGTGAACTTGCCCATATGGACGTCACAAGGAATTTAAATTCAATCAATTTGCTTTAAGGAAAATGTACTTTTTTGATATAGACACAGTAGTGTACTTCAATCAAAGAAGCATGGCCTCAAGGTCTAAAACCCAGTGACAATGCTTTCAAATTCTGATACAACAATCAGAGCAGACACTTCTTCCTGGATCCAAGTCAGACTGTACTGTAGCAAATGTAGCTGAAGGGAAAAACCTTAAAGAGCCAGCAGGGGTGAAATTTGCCTATTTGCTTTATCTCAAATTTTGTCTTCATTCAAAGGTGTCTGGGATCAGCCCCCAAATCCTGGCAGTAAACCTAGGGGCTTTGTAGCATCAGTGTCCTGCAGTCACTGATTTGTCCACAAGTCCTCTCTGCAGAGATCTTTAGGCCACTGGTAACCTTAGCACTGGGGGAAGTGAGGGTGCAAGTCCACATCTTCAACACTAGACCAAACATTTGGATTTTTGAAAGACATATAGCCTCATGTTGTAAATGATCCTTGCTTGGATGGAAACATATTGTAGAGTCCTACTGGAAGCCATTCTTTTCAGTGGGAATTTACTGCTAATGCGTGACTCACAAGCTACCTCTCATGAATATTTGCTTTTTACTGGGGAGCAGTTTTATTCAGAAGATATTATAGGGATTTTTGTTGAGCTATACTATTAGCTGGGTTACCACTCAACTTGGAAACTTGTTGTGATCTATGGAACATACCCTCTTTAAGAGATGACTAATAGCCATGATATAAGTGGCAAGTTCTTAGTAGAGATTTGAAATCTTAGCTTGACACCACCAAAACTCTCAACTTGACAAAACCAAACATGTAGATTCATTTCCATTGCTACACAGACTGAATGAAATTAACCAGAGGCTTTAGTCAGACTGTGATTTTCTTTTGATAATGATAGCTTTTATGAGGGGATAAGAAGCAAAAGTTCAAGAAAGAGTTCCTTATGTTAAATTTGAAGCTGAGAATTTGTCAACTTAATATGATTTTTAAATTCAAGAACAATTTCTATAGGGTATTCTAGAAAATATATTCTAAGATAGACTTAAAAACAAAGAATTATTAGTTAATAATAATAACTATCATAAATGATAGTTTAAATAATGACATGTAATTTGTAAAAACTGGGCTTTTAGAAAATGGTATAAGGAATAGAACAGAGCACTTTGCAACAAGTAGATGTTATTTATCTTATTTCTCAGTTTATAAATATTTTTTACCCAATCATTAGAATTTAAACTTTAAATCTTTAAAAGATTAAGTGATTTCTGTCACTTCAAAAAAGAAACATTTATAATGCCAAATGTGATTCAGACACATGCTGGTTTATCTCTTCATCTTGTTCCTTCATTTGTGCTATCAGGGAAAATAGAACAGAAGTAAAAAGAAACGAGAAGGGTATCAAAATCATTTATGTAGATTTAGTTGATTTCTTTGGGCTTGAATATACAGTAACATATGTTGGCTAGTTTTTATAGGAAATCTCTGCCAAATGTATGAATAAAACAGAGAAAACATATGATTGGACACCAACTCTAGAAAATAAAATTTTGGTACTACAGCAGCCTATGCAGTAAGAACAAAAGTGATCTTTTCCAAGCATGGGATCTGTATGTGAAATTAAGGAATAAAGACAAGGAAATACAACATAGAGGGAAACTGTGATAATTTAAACCTTTAGCAGTGAATATGAGCAAAGATCAGAATGGGAGACTACTTGCTATCACATTCATATCCTAAACTGTCAAAATTTTCTAAAATGGAACACCCAAAAATGCTTGGAAGGTCTTGTTAGATAATGCAAAATACCCTGACAGTCTTCTCTTTATGTCTTAGTTCCCTTCCCACATCAAAAATTCAAAAGACAGTGACTCTGGAGTTTGGCGAGCATGCGTGCACACACACATACACACACACGCACACAAACACATACGCACTCACACACACACACACACACACACTCAAAACACAAAGCCTATCTGTAAATCCTTGTTGGATTCAAGCCATTATAAAGAAAGGAAAAACACTTGCCTGCAATAAAATCTCATTTATCAAGGTTTGAATGAATAAGGGGTCAATAAGTAAGAGACCAACTTACATTAATAAGTTCAACTTCCCAGATTTTTTTCAAAAGGTCCATTGATGTGTAGCCATTAATTAGAAAGGCTTTGGTGTAGTCACCCAGTTCAATGGAATCCAGCCACTCGGCTACAGAGGTGGGATGGTAACCATCATGACCAATGGGTCTCATCTGTAATTAAGAAAATCACGTTAGGACTGATTTAAACTGTTTGCCTTATGTTTCAACAACAGAACACATCTTGCCACTTGCAAATTTATCTGTGAAGCATCAGATATTTCTGGATAAGGAAATAAGGAAAATGAAAATACTTCATGCACAATTCTAAATCATTAGTAATTTTCACGCTGAATTAGTTTTCAAAAATACACCCAGAAATTTCCAATTTAGCTGCTAAATTAACTCTGTATTTGAGAGAATGAAATATGTCAAACTTCTGTTATAGAAATTATTGGCATTTTGTTGGATTAAATTGAAGATGATGTCAGTTGAGTGTTATTCAAGGCTGAAGGCACATGGAACTGCATTTCCAAAATATAGATAATTTTCATATGCACACCATCAAAGCATGTGAAAATACTGCATGACTTCAGACATTCAAAAGGAATTAATGCTTATGCAAGACATGTATTGTAGGTAGTGCAAACATGCTGGAGAAATATACTGCTGTGGAAAGCCAGTTATAAAGAGGCTTTTAAGTGTTTTAAGACCATGTGTTCTGCATTGACTCTACAGTATGTCAGACATGAATAGAGAACTTGCTGGCAGACAGGCTCCTATTTTTTGTCAGCTATATACAGATTTTTTTTAATACTTTAGGAGAACAAAGAAGTGTGACAGCAACATAATGTTTCTGAGTTTAAATTGGAATACGAAAATAACTTAAGCAAGAGGAACTTCTGGTTTAAAATTTTGTATGGATTATTCTAGGCCTTTAGCCTTTACTTGAAATTTTAGTTGAATTTGTGGTTCCTGGTTTTTGAAGTGACTCACTTCTAAAACTCTTTGCATGCCATCCTGTAGATGTAATACTTGAGTTAAGGATAGCTGCCGGCTTGTTAACCTGATGTCAGCCTTCAGTGAAATTCTTGGTGGGAACAGTGAAAATGGGCAAAACACATCATAGACTTTCCTCTTCCTCCAAATTTAAGGAGATAAGTATTAATGGAAATCTATATGATTCTGATCTGTGAGCAGAGAAAAGATGAGTCTGGTGTCAGGGATTCAGATTTCAATCTTAAACGTGGTGAGCTTTCTGTCACTATGCAGACTTCTCATTTTTGAGATTCTCCTTACTTTTTCATTTTCAAGTTACTTTTTCTCCTTTCCTCTTTCCTATTGTTTCAGTCCCCAATCTAATTTCCATTTCAAGGTTTAAAACTCTCTATTTTAAAATTACAGTGCAATTCATTATTTGTCTTAGAGTCTGAACTGCACAGACGTTTGTACTTCACTTTTACATTTGCATGCCAGGCCCATTTCAGCTATTCATTAAATATTGGTTCGTTTGACACTTACACTTACTCTGTATTCACTACATAGTTGCTACAAATGTAAATGACAACTCAGGGTTTGAAAAATGAAGTTTAATGGCATTCACAAATAACTGAATGTTACACATGTGTAAAACTGGAGTCCAGGACTCAAAATGGAAGCTCAAATACATTAAGCACCTTCTTGTTAATTAGAAACATTGAGGCCATGTACATTCTCCAGAACTTGTTAAGAAGTGATGAACCAGCTCTCCTAACCTAAACAGCACCCTAGCACCAGGAACTGCTCTGACTGTTACAGGTGACTTAAGGAAATAAGTGGAGGTAGGGAAAGAAGGAAGAGAGAGAGGAACATTGGAGTTGAACTTAGAGCCTAACAGGTTGGAGCAGGGAGGTCTTGCTATTGGCCCACCCAAGAAGCTGACCAGCAGCAGTGGATACTGGGGACAAGCTTAGAGAGTCTTGGGAATTCAATAGGGAAGAGTCAGTTTTCCCTTCCCAGAGAACTGTGAAATTGGATTCCCACAGTTTTCCCCAAACTATCTGTGGTTGCCTGTCACAACAAGGTTATTGATCAGGGATACACATCAGACAATTTCAAGGTGATTCTAATTAAGTATGGAAAAGTTTGCCTTTCCCTTCTTGTCCCACTAGGGAATTCAGAATCAGAAAAGAGGGGCTAGTCCCTTGAGAGAAGCCTAAACTTGGGGGTGGGGAGAAAAGGAAATAAAATGGAGGTTTGAAATGGATTAGCTCTGTGTCTTCAATATTTTATGTGACAAGAAAGTTATTGGATATGTCTGAGATCATATAAAGAAAGAGCAAAAGAACGTCGAAGGCAGTGATGACAAAAAAACCCCTGCATCAGTGTCTCACTGAACAGTCTGCACAGTAATCTGGTTACTCCTAAAGGCAAGACCAACTTCAAAGAGTGAGAGGGAGGTGAATGCCTGGTGGAGGGTGAAAGACAGGGGTAGGGTAGCGTGCAAAGGCAGAGAGACCCTGGGAATGGGTATGTGGATATGTGCAGGGCAGCATTAACCATCCACTCATTCAATGAATATTTAATCAGTGTCTATTCTGATGAATGTTGTGGAAATAGTAGGGAACAAAACAGTCATAGTCTCCCTCATGGAAATTATAAGTCTTAATTAAAAATATGTGAACAGATGACCAATAAATCATGAAGTCTCTGCATACCTGAAGAGAGGAAACTATTAGAGCCAAATGAAGTTGCAAAATTAACTTGACACATATTTAATGATATGCAGAATGGTTACTGTGCTGCACAATAATTTCTTCCAAAGCAATTCTCCCATCTGTTCCTTTATTTCAGTTCTTACTGCCACTGCCCTGTTTAGGTTCTTGTTAGCACCTGCAAAAACTAATGCAATAGCCTTCCTCTGGCCTCCCACCTTTGTCTCAGCTTCTATCTTGCCACTACATTAGTTTTCCTAAAAGGAACTTAAGTCTGCCCTTGGACAAAACCTCCTCTTTCCTAAGGAGAGTCCAAGTGTCCTGTTCTAGCATTCAATGCCAATGGGGATTTACCTAATCTGTCACAACTCTGCTAAAAGTACCTGAATAAATGTGAATAGACACCTAGGTATTTCTAAACAGTACATTAAATTGCTAGCCATTCTCTGAGCATGCAACACTCAAGGCACAACTAGATCTTTGCTAATATAATATTCCATGTTTGTAATGCTTTTGCCCTTATTTCTGGAGCTATTTTCAAGGACTGACTTCTACTTTTGAGCACCACGATACATTTTTCTAATTATTTTGGGGCCATCTCATTTAGATATCCTATAGATTTCATCAACACAAGTCAAAAACCAATTTCCTTCAGATAAAAAAAACTGGTTTTCCTTAGTGTTCTCCATCTTCTCCATCCCCGTCAGTGATGAACCATCACTCCATCGCTGAAGCAGAGGCTGAGGAGTCATCTTACTTCCTCTTTCTGCTTATCATCATATCTAATTAGGACAAGTCCTATACATTTGATTTCCAAGATGCCTTTCAATTCAATCTCCTCTTCCAAAATGGACATGGAAATGTGGTAGTCCCAGTAGTACTGTTTACTTATTGGGTGATCTTTGACAAATTATATACCTCTTTGAGCCTTAATTTTTCTCTTTTCTAAAATAAGTATAATAATATCTACCCCAAGAAGATATCAGGTATGCAAATTGTCTAGCACAGTGGTTTGGACATAATAGCTATTCCTTAACTCTTAGTTCTCTTCCTGCCCCACTGCCCTTGGCTGCTAATCTTTTTCAACTTTTAGTCAAAACTCTTCTCTCTCATCTCTTCCTCCCTCTATCGTCCCCTTCCTTCATCTGGTTGCAGAAAGGGTTTCTGTCCACTTACATTTTTACCCTTGTCTTTGTAGCTGACAGCTATTTTTCAGAAATTTATCTTACCAGGTCACTCAAGTAGATTGAATAATTGTTTCCAGTTCTTTGCTCTCTGCATGTATTAGAATTATGCTTCGGAGCCCTTTTGCCAAGGCAGTCACACTGTGTCTTACCAGTTACTCACCAGTTCCACTGATGTTAGCCAATGAAATAGTAATGTGTCAGTGTGGTGGTTCACAGATTCAGTTCTACTCATTCTTTGTGTCTTTGTGCTATTTTTCTGATATATCTTATGTGTGTGTATACACATATTTTTATTATGTTATTAAGACTAACAACTGCTAAGGAGTTGCATAACTGCTAGACCTAGAAAAAAAATAGTAAGGACTTGTGGCGCAAACCTACATTTAATCCAGTGCTTGGGGTCTACCTGAGCTAGATAGAGTTCAGTGAAGTCCAGTTAGAGTTAGCTAAACTACAGCTGACCTGCAAACTCAGAGTAATAAAAATAAATATTTTTTGTTGTCATTACTGTGAACTACTGAAATTTTGATATACATGGAAAAACTAAATAGAGTTGTTCCTTATTTCAAAACCTTTGGTGTTGATGCATCATAGCTATGGAATATAACTTAGACATTTTACTTCAGTAATTCATTGGCAAATGTACCTCCATGAGACAAAAAACATTAGGGAAACTGAGTTAAGTCAATATCAACATTATTCCTAAACTATCTCATCACCATATAGAAACATCTATGTGCTGCATCCTAGTTAATCCTAAACTAAGTAATTCTTTATTGCAGGAGCATAATCCACTTCATATCTAGTACACCTCCATACTTTCCTCATCCATTTCCTCTTCCAAAAATAGTGCCTCCACCTCTTCTCCTATCAAAATCCATCCTTAGGAAGTCTTATTTAAACATTGCCTCCTTTGTGAAGCTTTCTCTAATATTACCCTTATTATCAAGTAAAAATTAATCACATATTCTGCTGGATTTCTGCAGCAATTTACATATGGTTTTATTACAGCATGATTTGAGTTTGATTTCAATAGTACTTAGAGAGGTATCTGCCCTCTTCATTGGACTGCCTATTCTTTGGTGAAGAAACCAGGTGTTAGTCATTTTTTAGTCCCTAAAGTGTCCAACAGAGCATCTCACACTTGGCAGTTGTTTGCTAAATATCTGTTATTTAACAAACATGTGGAAATAAAATGACAAATTCATTTTAGTGGCTTGATATTCATTTAGGGGGAGACTCACATTTTGTACTCCATGTCATCAAAATTAAGGTTATTTTATGGTCTATAATAACATTTGTAACTATTTAAAACCTCCATAGATCAAGAACCAATTCTAGGTGGTACACTGTATTACAAAATGGAGGGGACTTGTTCTCTAGCCCAGCAGCTTGATTCTATCAGCTGTGTGACTTGGGGCCCAACCATCAGCATTGTCATTTATAAAATGAAGGTGTTGTACCCATGATCTCAAAGCTCCTTTATACAGTAAACCCTAAACTTTTGTAATTCCATGACATGAAAATCAATTTCAAACTAGCATCTGATTAATTATCTATTAAAGAAAAAAATATGCCCAATAACAAAACAGGAAAAAAAAAAGATAAGACACACAGACTAAGGTCAGATGGTATCCATGTTTCCTTTATGACTTTAGCAGTACCCACAGGTAGTACTGTAACTGCTTTCTCAAATTAGAAATAATTAAATGTTTTTCTCATATAAGCATCTGGCAAGAAAGAGTTAGGAAGAGATAGCCCCAGGACTGCCAGGCCACAAATACTCCTGAGCATGTGCAGGAGACAGGCATAGTTTGCAATCTTAGAGGCAGAGTGGTGGACAGATAGCAGGCATTTGCAACAGAGGTTCACAACACAGCGTCTGATTTAGCTTACTGAATTCCAAAGTCTAAGGAAAACTTAAGATGGGACAGAAATTGGAGATAATGAAGCTTTAGGCTTGGGAAAAATTCAGATATATTGATATATTTACTGCACACCTTGCATATTTCTTTGTCTTGCCTTAATGGACACTGAGTGTCCTCCAGGAGTCTTAGTGCATCCTGGCCTGTGTGTGTGTGTGTGTGTGTGTGTGTGTGTGTGTGTGAGAGAGAGAGAGAGAGAGAGAGAGAGAGAAGAGGAAATAGGGAATACTGTACACATTGTGGGAATACTGTATACATTGCAGGTACCACAGTGGACAGAGGGACCATAGGACAGGGCTCCGTGCAGTTCTGACCTTAAAGGAAGTCAGTCACAGGGCAGCTGAGCACCCTCGTCTCTGAGCTACTTGCTCTACTTCAACCAAGCAGCTCCTATCTTAAATGTTTTACACAGGCAAGAAGAAGAAGAAGGGTTTCTCTGCTTTAAAAAGAAATATTTGAAAACCACTGATCTAGAAGACCTTTTTAAGACTAGTGATTGCTACAAGTGTTTTATTTCTCAGTTTCTTAGTTTGAAATATTCTGGTGTGGTCTGTCACATACGTATATATAGTCTGTCATTCTCTCTGTTTCAAATCAGCTTTGTCTGTGCAGACAAGGACAATGTGAAATGATGGAGCCAGAAGATGGGAGGTATAGCAAGAGGAAGGCCCTGAAAAGAGGTAAAGGAGGTAAAATGAGAGAGATAAAATACATTAAAATAGATTTGGGTTTAAATGAAGAAACGTAGTTCTCAATGCAACAAGTTATTGAGCAAGAACTATGATATTGGCATGGTAGTTAGACCAAGATAATAAGGAACCCCCCAAAACCAATAATGGATTAGGGAGATATTTTTCTTTTTATGTCTGAAAGTATTACACAATTGAGACTCATATTACTCATGGTTTACCAAAAACTGTCTCTTATATAATGGGGCTTATAATTGGGTGTATGTCTGCCCAACTAATGACAAGGCACATTAGCTTTTTTTCTGGTTGCTGTTATGACAATATGTTTGTGTCTATGAAATGAAAATGAAAGCTGGAAACATTTAACTTTCAGGTCCTCTCTGAACCGAAAAGTTTCTTTGCCCTATATTACCCCTATATTACCTTTTTTTTGGTCTTCCCATAAGCTAGAACATCAATGCCTGCAGTTAAGCTTTGACCACACAGGCATAACAATACCCTAGAGTTTGTGAAATGCTTCTTAAAGCTTAGTGTGCATGGGGATCACATGGGGAATCTTGTTAACAAATGATTCTAGTTCAACTGGTTGGAAGGAGTATCTGAAGTTCTACATTTTTTAACAAGTTCCCTGATGATGGTAATGTTATCAGTCCATGGATCACTCTTAGAGTAGCAATGCTTTAGAGGATGATGGAGGAACAGATCGGAAGCCCTGCATCCTGCCAGAAGTACATACAGCAGAATCAACTTGTAAACCTGGATTGCTTTTTCTCAGAGAGAAAGAATTGTTCTATTGTTTAAACCACTATACTATGAAGCTTCTTGTTTCAGCTGTATAGCTTTCTGTTGAATATAAACATAACTGAAATATAGAACATTTCTAGGGAGTCTGTACCTTCATTGACAGTACATTGTATTTTCTTTTGTGTAGCCATAAATGTTCACATCTGTTGCTATTCAAGAAACTTAATTTCCCTTACTTGGCATTTGTCGACATCTTTCTGCCAATCATATTATCACCCCCTTCTGACAATTATGCAAGGGATAAAAGGGGGGAAATTTGAGAAAACCCCAAGTTTCTAGCTTAGATACCTGAGTGCATGGTGTTTTTGCTAGCCAAGGAAGAAAATGAAATTGAGTAGGATGACATGAATAATTTTGTGACATGAGAAACTAAAGATGCTTGGAATGGCACCTTAAATTTTGAGAAGTCTGTGGAGACATGAGACCTTGGGAACTGTCAGCAGCACAGGTGGGAATCTTGGCTGCCCCAGTTATAGTTGCATGACCTTGAATAAACTCCTCCTCCTTGCCAGCCATAATTTTCTGATTGTAATGTGTGAAACAAAAAGAATATTAACCACTGAGAGTTGTCATATGAATTCAGTGAAATTATGCAAGTGGAATTTTGCACAGTGCTTGGCACAGAGAAGGACAGAAGCACTCAACAATTATGTTTTATCATAAGTGAGAACTGAAATCATGTGTGGATGAGACTAGAGAGAATGATTATGTGGTATGAGAAGAGACTGGCCTGAGAATGAACCCAAACTTCCTAAGGAAGTAGGAAAACATAAGAAGTATACTCAGTCTTTTTTTTGGCGGGGGGGATACCAGGGATTGAACTCAGGGGCACTTGACCACTGAACCACATCCCCAGCCCCATTTTGTATTTTATTAGAGACAGAGTCTCACTGAGTTGCTTAGCACCTCACTTTTGCTGAGGCTGGCTTTGAATTCCGGGCCCTCCTGCCTCAGCCTCCCAAGCCCCTGGGATTACAGGTGTGTGCCACCACACCCAGCAAAAACCATACTCAGGGTACCAAAAAAAAAACAAAAAAAAAAAAAAAAGGTCAAGGCAAGAAGAGAAGTAGGGGGAAAAGATTGAGTTTCAAGAAGGGTGTTGTCAGTAGTGAGGGATGCTGCAGAGAAGTCTAAGATGAGGAAGGAGAAAGGTTTGGGGATCTGGCAAACAGTTCATAGGAGATCTTACTGAGAACAGCACAGAAGCCCAGCTGCACCTGGTTGAGCAAGTTGAAGGTGCAGTCTAAGCTATCCTTCTGGGAAGTTTGTAAACGGGGAGAACAGTTTTACAACTCACAAAGGAAAAGGCAAGGAAAGGGGCAAGAATGAGGACTCTGGGTTGAGGAAGGTCAAAGTCCAAAGGAATGAGTCCCGGACTGGCCTGAAGATTATTGGAGAGTATCTGTCTTTTGCTTGGGGATTTCACTTACCTTTCATGAAAATGACAAAGCCACAAGGCACAGCTGGAACTAGTTTTGGGGTTAATAATCTTTGTGTTAAATAGAGTAAATATCCAGAAGCTCTGTGGCTTAAACTTGGTGAGAATTGGATGCTTGTAGGTGAAGTGCACATGCCACTTTCTGGTGCTGGTCCTTATGGGGTCAAGGGCTGTCTACATGTGGCATGCCACTTTCCTATCACACTTAAACCTATCAGCTATGTAGCTCACCTGTACAGTAGCACTGCTATGCCAGACTCAGCTCTTAACATGCCCATGGCTTCTCTTTTCCCACCTGGATGTGCTTTGTGATCTCAGACTTCCTGCCTGATAAGGCTTTTGTAATACACACAGCTGAAATCATTCTATACTTCCCTCTATTTCAGCTCCTTGTTCGAGCCTCTTCTTCTCTGTCCTGCTGCTACCCAAGACTCAAGCTAACAGCAGCCCTGAAAATAAACCAGGACAAGCAGTGCTAGCAGACAGTGTGCTGCCAAGTCCAAATGCAGGTCTATCAAGTGGTGTGAGGATCAAATCTCCTACAGGCTGGGAGAACTGGGCTTAGACATCACTGTGCTGTTTCATCAATGGCTCTTAAAAGACTGACAGAACATGAAAGAAAAAGGCTGATCCACTGACTCCAGGGGCCCAGAAAAAAGTCCACCTATCAACATTCAAGGACTATGTCAGTGCAAACTTTGCTGGGAGAGACATGTCTACAAGATGCATTGCACTATTAATGATGAGTACATCACCTAACAACTACATGGGGCTTTAAAGGCCCTCAAGTGATTTCATATAGATCATCACACTTGAGAAGAATTGGAGGGATCTTTGGTGAAATTCTATTTATGGAGTCTGAGAACCTGGTACTCCATGTAATGACATTCCTTCTGTGGGAAATATGAATATGCTGTGATGGCCACCGGGAATATGCTGTTGTCTCTGTGTTGTGAGGCCATGGCAAGGGAGGAGTCTGTGTACAAATAAAACATCTGCTTGAAGCCCTTTTGCTTAGAGCAGACTCTGTTTTGGATATAATTTCTGTAAAAGAATAGAGAGACACCTCTGAGTGTTACTCAGAGGTAAGAGAATTGTGTCTAAAAGTTGCTTTGGACTCACAACTGCAGAGAGTGATAACCCCTCTAATTGTTTTTCACACCACCAGTTAAGCATCACTGCTTTAGGTCCCTGTACTGTTCAGACAATTGAAGATGCCCAGCTTTAGACACAGGACAGGAGCAATGAAGAGGTTATCTGGATATTACTTGGCATTTCAGTTTTGGAAAAAGAAGGGAAAGTAAAGCATTTTGGACTGGATACTGTCTCTTGATGTTCCATTGTTATCTATTTCATGAATAAGAGAAAAAAATTAAGATTTATCCCAGGGAAGTCCAGAGGTACCCCTAATTTTGATAAGTCAGATCATGGAGTAATCTGACCCCATGGGACAATGGACAATGAAGCAAGCATAGGTAAGAAATGTTTTCATGATACATGGGTTAATAACTTTCAGCAGCACAGTATCGTCAGAGAAGAACTACCCAGACAATTCTAGCTTCTAGCCATCAGGGACAGGGGGCATCCCCTTTGGTCAGAAGTACTGGGATGATCACAAATTAAAACAGTAAAGTTGCCAACATAGATAGGTATAAACCATGATCGGAAAAATGACAACAATAGTGGCGTTACAAAACAATTTATTACTTTGCAAACAGTGAATGGTCTATTAGTCAGGCGCTAGTTTTTTCAGCTTCCTTGGTGCACAAGAAGAGCAGTATCACTTGAGAACAGCTGTTTGTCATACAAGATTGGTGTGGGCTGTGGACTAAAAGACCTAGAGAGTCATATATGGGACATGCATGAATGTGGTCCTGGGGTTGGAAGATTTTACTGAATGATTTTATTGTACTTCTCCCTAAAGCTTTTGGTAAAAAGTGCATTTTTAAAAATTCAAAAGAAGGAATATTTTCTATCATCTTTTCATTTCTAAAGTCCTTGTTGAGATAATGCTGACCCTCAAGCCCTTTGTTAAACATCACTATTTGTTTTGATTTATTTTCTTGTTGCAAAGTTCTTTTATGAAGCAAGGGCTCAGATTAAAGATGAACAGAGGATTTATTGCAGCTAGAATAAGGTGCTGAACAATGCTCCCCGTCATTCACAGTTTCAAGCTCTATCAGTGATGTGAACTATATTTAGAAAAAGACACGGGGTCTCTTTTTTCTCTACAGTACATGTTTTCTGACATTTGGATAAGCTATTTGGTAGTTAATATAGCTCACCTCTTTCCTCTTAAAACAGAAACTCTAAATGCTACTATCAATCAGGAAAGTCTTCTGCATGATTTTAGTTTCAACTAATTTCCCCAAACTTGAGTCTTCAAAAGATAATGAATGCTTTGAATGTCAATTCTATTTATTTGATATTTAAAAGCCATGTCCTTTCTCAGAGCCTCCAGGCATGTGCATAATAACATCATCCACTGAAGTACTTCAAACAGATATATGTACCACAAAACCAAAGACAGAAGTATACAAATGAATAACTTATGTTCTGCCTGAGTAGAACAGTACAAAGGATACCATTCACATGGTGGTCAAAAATGACTATACACACATTCGCTTAAGAAGTCACAAAACGGAAGTCCTACCATCTATCCATCCACCCATTCATCCATCCATTCATTCAACAAATACTAACAGTGTGCCTACGACATTCTAGGCACTGTTTGGAATGCACCAGTGAACAAAACCTGTTAAGGTACCAGTTCTTGTGGAGCTAACATTTTAAGTGGGGGAGTCAGATAACAATAAGAACAATAAAGAAATAAAGCCTATATTATGTGTGCATATTATGTTAGAAGGTGATTAGAAATGTGGGAAATAAAGTACAGCAGAGGTATCAGAATGCTGGGGAGTGGTGTGGTGGAGGGAGGTGCAGTACTACATAGTGTGGGTACGGGGAATTCAGAAAGCAAGATTTGATTGAATATTTGAAGATGGCACATTGGCTGTGTTGGCAACTAGGGGGAGAGGATTCCAAGTAGAGTGAACAGCTACCACAAAGGCCCTCAGGAATGAGAGAGCCCAATGTTTGTCCCAAAAATAACAAGGTGACCAGTGGGGTTGGTGCAGTGTGTGCAGGTGCAGAGCAATGGGGAACAGGTCAAAGGGGCAATTGTTGGCCAGATTAAGCAGGGCCTTGAAGGCCTGGTAAGGTCCGGCTTTCATTCTGAGGGAAACAGGGAGCCAGTGCATGAATTTGAGTAGAGGTGTGGCACGATCTGGCTTGTGCTTCAGTGGAATCACTCTGGATGCTGTGCTGAAAGCAGCTAATAGGGAGGCCTTTGAAAGTAATCCAGAAGGAAGAGGCTGGTGGCTTGGAACAAAGGTGGCAAGTAGTAGTCAACTTTCAGACATATTTTGAAGGTAGATTGGCACAATTTCCCAAAACACAAAATAAAATGCTCCTTGTTCTCTAATGTGAGCTAGGAATCTTCAGCTTGATGACTGCAGCTGTGAGGTATGGATCTCAGCTTGAACAGAACCGTGCTCATCTGTTATGTGTGGGAATTTATGCATGACAGGCAGGCTAGGTCTTGCAGGGGTCTGTTTTCAGTAAGTAATTTAGGGGCCTCAAAAGACTCTCTGCTCAGATAGAGAAGTCAAGGCAGATGCATTTGATTTAAGAGACAATAGATGAGTATTAGAAGGGATGGATGATTCTGAATGGATTTCAGGATCTGGCACTCTGACCAGGCCCAGGTCCAGCTCCCATGGACCTTGTCTTAAGATGAAGAGACTTCAATAACAGAACTATATCATCAAACATTTTTGAGACATTGGGAATAAAAGGTGTTAGCAGAATTGGCATCAGCCACTTCATCAGTGAGTAGAGATGGTGCCATATTGCAGATATTGGTGCCCTCAACACTGGGCACTGGCAGCTGGCAATGGTACCCTCATTGGCAGGCTTCAGTGGCATTGGCAGAACATCCTGTTGGCATTGGCTGAGATGCCCTTGAAGGGAAGACACTGGGCATAATATCAGTAGCACGCACATCAGTACCTCTGACACTTGGGCACCTGCAGCTCTGAAGCAGCCTTTGGAAGTCATCAGAGGCAGATTTGGCACCCTGAGTGGGTACTGATAGGACTGAGAACACTTTTGGAAAGGTATTGGTGGTTTTGTGGTGATAGGAGCCTTGGTGATAGGAGACATTCGCACAATAAGCTGGAGCAAGACAGGCAGAAAAGGGCAGATGTCAGAGGGTCAGCCAATGTCTATTCAATGATACACTTTTGACAAGAGACACCTAGAATGAATCACTAGGAGGAGTTTTAGTAAGTTCTAGAACACACAGAGAAGGTTGCCCTATGTAGTTGCTATGACCCCATTTCATAGCCCTGGCTGGGGTTCTTGAGCATTGCTTCTATATCTACAGGTAAGGAATGGTCTAAGAACTGTTCCTTGGCCATTGAGAGCAGTACCCACAATGAACAAGAGCTGGGTCCTCAGGGAATTGGTGACTACTTTATGGTCTGGTTTTGTCATTTCAGTTTTAATTACCTCAGTCAATGGAGTGACCAAGAATCTTCAGTTCTACTATGGGAATCCTTACTAGAAAATTATCTCTTAAAATAATTTTAATAGTTACTATTTAATTCAATAGGAATTTTAAAGCACAAAATACATACATAATATCATCCTAGGAATCATATAAATGCAAAAGGTTGCAAGGGTGTAACTTTAGGAATATATAATTTTCCTCAGTATGCATTTGAAATATATTCAAAAATAGGAAAATTTAAGTATCAAAGTTTTTATAAGTTTGAGAAGAAAAATTTGAGTGGTGGAAAAATTTGGGGAGAGTTTCTTCTACAGTGTCTCCTGGGGTTAATACATGGGGAAGTGAGTGAATGTGCATGTGTGTGTGGTGGGGGATGAAGAAAGGCATCCTTTTCTCCTTGCTGTCCCTAGTCCGAGGAGGAATAGGCAGTGTACTCACTCTGGAGTGACTCCCTGAATGCCAGATTTAGCTAAAAATATCTAATCATTCTTTGAGAATCAGTTCAAGCATCATCTACCTGTCCAGGAAGACTTCCTTGATCCCCACACATTTAGCTCTTCTCTCCTCTTGTAGAATTTTCCACATAGTATTTTAACTTTTGACATTACTGTCTCTGTCTAAAATGTAGGTAGAACTCCTTGAAGCAGGGACCAAGTTTTATCTGTTTTTTTTTTTTTCTTTTCATTCTTTTTTTTAAAATTTATTTAATTTTGATTCATTGAACACAAATGGAGTACAGCTATTGTTTCTCTGGTTGTACACAAAGTAGAGTCACACCATCTGTGTATTCATACATGTACACAGGGCAATGATGTCTGTCACACATTCTGTTATTATTATCCCCCACCCTGATCCCACCCCTCCTGTCCCTCTATGCTATCTATCCTTCCTCCATTCTTGCTACCCTTCCACCCCACATTATGCATCATCATTCACTTATCAGAGAGATCATTCGGCCTTTGGATTTTTGGAATTGGCTAATCTCACTTAACAGTCTCCAACATCATCCATTTACCTGTAAATGCCATAATTTTATTCTTCTTTATGGCTGAGTAATATTCCATTGTGTATATATACCACAGTTTCTTTATCCATTCATCTATTGAAGGGCATCTAGGTTGGTTTCACAATCTAGCTATAGTGAATTGGGCAGCTATGAACATTGATGTGAACTCAATGACACAATTGCTAATTTAGACTCAATAGACATATATAGAATATTCTATCCATCAAAAAGTGAATACACTTTCTTCTCAGCAGCTCATGGATCCTTTTCTAAAATAGACCATATGTTATGCCACAAAGCTACTCTTAGCAAATACAAAAACATAGAGATACTACCTTGTATTCTATCAGATCGTAATGGAATGAAATTAGAAATCAAAGATAAAGTTAAAAACAGAAACTACCCCAACACCTGGAGATTAAATAATATGCTATTGAATGATGTATGGATAACAGAAGACATTAGGAGGGAAATAAAAAAATTCTTAGAGGTCAACGAGAACAAAGATACAACATATCAGAATCTCTGGGATACTATGAAAGCAGTGCTAAGAGGAAAACTCATTGCATGGAGTGCATTCAATAAAAGAGTGAAAAGTCAACAAATCAATGACCTCACATTACAGTTCAAAGCCTCAGAAAAAGAGGAACAGATCATCACCAAAAGTAGTAGAAGAAATGAAATAATTAAAATCAGAACTGAAATCAATGAAATTGAAACAAAAGAAACAATTCAAAAAATTGACAAAACAAAAAGTTGGTTCTTTGAAAAAATAAACAAAATTGATAAACCCTTAGCCACACCAACAAAGAAAAGGAGAGAGAAAATCCAAATTACTAAAATTCGTGATGGAAATGGAAATATTACAACAGACACAATTGAAATACAAAACATAATTAGAAGCTATTTTGAAAACCTATACTCCAACAAAATAGAAAACCTGGAAGACATCAACAGGTTCCTAGAGGCATATGAGCTACCCAAACTGAATCTGGAGGACATACACAACTTAAATAGATCAATTTCAAGCAATGAAATAGAAGAAGTCATCAAAAGCCTACCAACAAAGAAAAGTCCAGGACCAGATTGATTCACAGCTGAGTTCTACAAGACCTTCAAAGAAGAGCTCATTCCAATACTCCTCTTTTCATTCTTATCCCTGAACATAGCATAGGGCCTAAATGAACTGATGATCTGGTTGAATGGATGAATCAGCAATTTATTGATGAATATCTGGGCATGGTATATGGGTGTTTGCAGACACAGGCCAACTGCAGTTGCACCAGCTCTCTTCCACCTGGTTCAAAACCTGGAAGGAGGCTGAGGTCTCAGGATGTAAGGTCAGTTGCTACTTTGAGTGTACATCTTGTAGCACTTAGTAAAAGTGTTCTGTCCAAAGTGGACACCTAAATGTTGACAGATGATGATGTAATTGAGTCCCAGAGGTGAGAGGCACAGAAATCAATCTTCTCCACATTTACTGTAATAATCTCTTTTGTACATTCCACATTCAAAAATTTCTATAATACATTTACCTCTTTGTATTTAGAATATTGTAATATAAACCTTTGCCACCAAGCAGTGGCTTCTAAATAGAGAAGGACTTGAGGGTTAAAATTGATAATGCATTCAAGAAAAAGCTTTTAACCTGTCAGAACTCTATGATTCATAAATTGTAACCTTAAAATTATTTAAAGTGTATCTATTTAGTACTTATACCATCATGAATTCATAGAACAACACATAAAGCTAAAATGTGTTTTCTCTCAAAGACATGAAAAAAGGACTCTAGCTGTTTCTTGAGTGTTCATTTCCTCTAAGAGCAGTAGTTATCTGTTAACGTAAAAAAAAAAAAAGAAGAAAAAAAAGCTGAATTTCTATTTACTAAAATAGAGGACAGTGCTATGGGAGCTAATGAAAATGGCCAGTCATTTTTTTCTGAAGGTAAGTGCATTGATGAGAGATTTCACAGTGTACACAATGTGGTGCTCTGGTGATAGATGCAGTAGAAGAAAGTAGTTGTTATGAGCACAGACTCCAGAACCAAGATTACTGGTTTGAACCTTGACTTTGCCATGTATTTGCTGTGTAACCCTAGGCAAGATACTTCATTTCTCTGTGCACTGATTTCCTCACCTATGAAATAGGGATTTAATTTTGCTATTTAAACTAGTTACTTGAGAGGTTAATGTAATAGTACTTAGAATAGTGTCTGGCACAGTGGAAATTTCTATTTAAATATTTACTACTCATACAGGGGTTTGCCCTGCAGTGTCTTTCTGGCAAGCTCAGGAGTGTCTTAGGAAATGTGGATTCCTAGATAGAGTGCTCACAGTGGGTCCATAGATCAACCATCAGGCTAGAACTCAAAGTCAAAAAATGGATGTGAGAACTACCAGTCTTTGAGATCTAAAATTCCATTAATTATCCACAAAGAAAATAAATCACAAAGAAATATCATGTAATGAAAATGTGCTTAGCTTAGGGGTAGAAGAACATTAACTATGTCACCAGCGTGACCTTCTCCATTGAAGCTGACCATAGGTGTTTGTTTGAGCTTGAAATATTTGACTTATTACATCTTCAAGGGTGAAGAATGAAGTTCATGGCTCGATTAATGGCATGAGCTACACTTCAGAGGATGGCTATTATAAACAAGACCAAGCAGCACATCTATCTAACTAAATAAGCCAAACAAATGTTTTTAGTTACTTTTTGTTTGGTGTGTTATGAGCTAGTGTGAAATTCCATAATAAAGAAGTTTTAAGGTGCATAGGAATGGCTTTTTGATTCATCTACTTTTTCCTCCAGGAGCCCTCTCCTTATTCCCCAAACAGAGGCAACATTCCCTTGCATTTAACACCCAAAGTTTATAATTTTACTTCTATTATAGTTCATTACATACTCTTATCTTTTATTAAAATAACTTGAATTTTGGCCTAACTTCTTTATCTAGATAAAAATCTCCTTGAAGGCAGATACTGTATATTTCATCTTAATTTTTTCTCCCTGTGCTGTCTGGGACATTAATACATTTGCAGACCCAAAGAACAGAGTCTTTTGACTGGTATGCTATGGACTGAAAAAAACAAAATCTAGTAAAATTCTTTTCAACTATTAAATTAGCACTGACTTGATTGTACAATAATTTTAGGAAACAGTGACAACAATGGCTTATTCAAAATGGTAGCTATGTTGTTTTGTAACTTTGTGAAAATTCATAGTTGTGCTTTTCTATGATATCCCAATGCCTTTAGCAATTTAATGTAACCCACACCATCAAGGTGTGACTACTCAGATTCTTAGTCTGGCTCCATTCTGTGCCACACATTTATTGAACTCCCCCAAACTCTTCTTGCATTCCCACTTAGTGCTGGGACCTGATTGCATTACCTCTAAGAGGTACAGTCTCAAAATTAGGCTTATTCATTTAATCTCTTATATAGGAAGGCTCTAGTTATGACTTAACACCTTCTCTTTTAGCTCTTGATGGGTTAAGCAATAACTCCAAATATATTCCAAAATGATTAAGCTAGCAGATGACAATCAAATCTGCAAGTTTTTTCCTTATTTAGATAATGAAGAATCTGTACTGTGCAAAATCCACCAGTAAAGAATAAAAAGCTCACTATGCAATACAAATACAGACCTGGGCAGATTCTTTTGTCAGTAAATGAGTCCCTTTTGGGTTACTTTTTGGTCCTAGGCAAGAGCAACTCAAAACTTTGCTGATTTTTTGTAGTCTAGAGTAATATAATAACCTAATGCGGCAGATTCCACTATTATCTTCACTTTACAAATAAGGATATTGAGGATTAGAGAATTTAAGTAACTTGCCCAAGGTGACTCAAGCAGTAGGTGGCTAAACTAGGATTAAGTTAGGTTTAACGAAAAGCTCAAGAGGGTTCATTCTGGAGCCCTGGCAAGATTGCAAATTCCTTAAGATGACTTAAGTGGATTATTTAGCTTGCTTATCTCAATATCCCCTTAACGTCCTTATTGTACTTTGAAGTACAGTGCTTAGACAACACAGGAATTGTCTGGGTTTGAAGTCCAGTTTGTCCACCTAAAATAGCATTCATACATCCATATGATTCTTACATCCCTATGATCTCCCACTAGAATATAATCTGCATGAGGACAATGACCTTGCAGGTCTTGTTTCCTAACCTCATTTTCAATAGCTGAAACAGTGCCTGGAACATGGTAGATGGTTCATAAAAACTATTGTGTGAATAAATAAAAGGCAACTCATTTTGCTTATTATTTAAACCTGGAGCAGTAATTTTCAGATGTAATTAATGGCTGAAGGTTTTTCTTGGTTCACCTTCAACTGCTTTTTAAAAAAATTAATTTAATAGATCCAAATACAGCACAGCACAACACCCCTCCAGGGTAGGTAAAGCCATTATATCCATTTTGAAGATGAGGAAACTGGCAGAGAGATGTTTAGAAACCTGCCCATGGTCACACAATTATGCAAAGAGTAGAGCCAAGATTCAAACTCAGGGAGTCTGGCCATGTTCCCAACCACTCTATCATGCTGCTTTCTGACTTAGTTCTATAAAAGTGTCATTAACATCAGGTTCAATGTTCTCAAGATGTGTCCCCACTTTCTTTATAGAATGCTCTTCCATCGTGTCCAATCTTCCTCCCTCTCCATCCAGGTTAAAGAAGAAAACAGACTAGACAGTTTTACTTATTTTACTCCATTACGCCTTGCCTTTCTGCAGGCAGCAATGCAAGCTGCCAGAGAAGCTTTTCTGTAGCCACCTTAAGGACGTACAAGAAATCTGAGCTCTGGAGGCTGCAGGACAGCTGACATGGTCTATGTTGGACTTCTTTTATATGGCTGTCTCCTTCCTGTCCTGCCAGGGCTTCTGGATCCCTGCTGTAGTCCTTCCTTTCCAGCCTTGAGAAGGGAATTCAGCCACCAATGGAGGCTACAAGAACTGCCTTTTAAGCCTGAAACCTAAAAGGAAGCCCAGTTTTATAGACATCCCTGTTCTTGTTTTGAGTCCTTTGGTCCTTTTCTGTCCTGTCCCTTTTCAGTCACTCTCACAAACATATAAGCATTCTCAGGGCCTTGGGTCTCTGCCACAGCACAGTATTCACCCAGTGGGCAATTGTCATGAGCACCCAAGCCAGGGATTTAGTTCCAGTTTTGTTACAAAGGAGCAATCTGCCTGGGGGCAAGTCAATTAAGATGACTGGGATTTAGTTTCTTCACCTGTGAAAAGACTCAAGTAAAAGGATGAACTGGATATTTAAAGGTTCCTTCCAGCTTTAAATTGGAATTGTTCTTTGAAGGATTATGTAAGGAAGAGAAAGAACTCAGATATCTAAATCCCTTTCATTCTCACTACTGGCTGCAGTATAACTCCAAGGGAGCCATTGCTCTTTACTAAATGGGGGTGAACTTCTCAAAGTCGAAGGACAACAGCTGCTGGGGATAACAGTAGGTGGGAACCTATTTACTTGCCTAATTCCTCCTCTATTTCTCTGTAAATATCAGGGGGGATTATGAGTAAAAATGATATTTCATCCCTCTGGTCTACATAATAAACCGTTCCAAGACAAATTCATTTAAAATAAAATATTTAAAAAATCCTCCCTCATAGATTTGGAAGGGTGCAATTCCATCCTGCCTTCTGAAATTGCATAAAAATTTTGGAACAGAGCTTAAGTAAGTTTGGACTGTACTTATCTCACATCCAATAGTTCTTTGACTATCTACCCAGCTCGAATAGGACTGTTTTGTACTTTGTACATAACAGGCTTTGTCTTTTGAGCTTTAAGGAACATCAGCTGTTCTTTTTCTCTATGTGTCCTTCAAGGATAGTCTGGTTGTTGGTCCTTACTTGTAAACAGAAAGTGTGAGGCATGGGGAAGGCTGTAGGAAATGCAGGCCACCAGTGTTGTGGGTGCTGATATGCATAAAGAACATGCCTTACCCCTTTGTAAAACATTTAAAAATAAAGGCATCAGTCAGGAAACACCTTTGGGATACCTTCTAACCTAACCCACCCAGTACTGATCTCTAATCTGTATTCTTTTTGGCTCAGTTCTGTCTAATAACAAAATGAAGTGGGCATTACTATGTTTTAGAGCTTTGTACTCCATGCTTAGGAAATGAAAATGAGTACAAATATGGCAAAGATCCTCATCTTGAGTGAGAGAGACCAACTAGTCAACAGGTAGTATTTGTATGAGGGTATGAAGGGATCCCAGAAGGGTTAAACTTTCAATCTCACCCAGAGAGCGGATGTCATAAAATGTTTTTCTTAGGAATAAGTCTTAAGGAGTGACTAGAAGCAACTTGTGTGAAAAAGGGTGGCAGCTGAGGTACAGAAAGGAATGCTGTTTCTGGCACAGAATGGCTAGATCCTTAGGAATTGTGTTATCATTTCCTGGGACAAGAATATATTTCTTGTTCTACTTTGCAGTTTAGCCAGGGTCATGAATATGACTCCTGAATCAGCTGTGGTCTAAAATGGTGTCCTTCCAGGTCTCTGTGTTGTCTTCTATGCTCTTCTGTACTCTGCCTTTAGATGGTAGCACTTAAAGAGCTCTGCCATGATGGAAGAAACCTGAATCCCTGAGTTACTACTTGGAGGGAAGCTGCCCGACTCTGTATCCAGCATGAATAAGGACATACAACAGTGTTAAAACACCATAATTTTGCAATTGTTACAGTGACTGGAGTTCATTACCCTCATTACATAGTGTGCCAGGCTAAGGAACAATAAGAAAAATCTCAAGGATTTGCTGTTATTTCATAATTTATATACCTCAAGTTACTCAAGTGTTTGACCTTAAGTCAGTTACTCTTTCTTCCTTCCTCATTATCCAAAGGCAACAAATTTCTCTTGAAATTTATAGTCTTAATAACAAGTCAACCAATCCTCCTATTCCCTGTAACTTTTTAATAACATTTCTTTATAATATGCATTATTATATAATTTATTATATTATATATAACTACATATGTAATAACATATTATTTTGAAACATAATAAATACATTAAAGCATTAAAATAAATTTTCATAAAATATAGAACTATATTAATATTATATATGTAAATATATAAATGCATTCATATTACATAATATATAAGGAAATATCATTAAAAAGGTATGTGTGTATAAATTTATTTTTATTATTAGAATATATGTTTTGTGAGGGCAGGGGGTATACCTACATTGTACATTACTATAACTCTAATGCCAAGGGAAGAGCCTGGGATATAGCAGGCAGCCTTGATTATTTACAGAATAAATAAATGAAGATAAATGCAATAGAATTCAGGCAGTTTTCTTTGAAGAAAATGCAACTCAGCTTGGACATGTTTTTTTGAGGGCTCTATTATATCAGATGTGGGATTCCTGAAGGCATATCTCCAAATTCAGAGACAGAGGTCTGGAGTTCACTCATGTGTAGGTGGTAGTGGCAGGTATGGGGGCAGATGAAGGTGTCAGAGCAGAAGAGAGAGTTAAGACTGAATTCTGGAGGGTATCAATTCATGAAATAGATTTTACATAAGAAGCTAATGAAGGATCATTAGGAAGAGGAGGGAGAACTAATCACATTGAGGCATGAGATTTTTAGAGTAGTTTGCTTTCTCATTTGTGAGAACACTGAGTTATAGTTTTGGGGTTAGATCTGGGAATATAGAAGTATTCAATAAACACCTATTTACTGATTGATATAAATGCTGAACCCTGAAGTGTTCCCATGAAGATGGGGCCAACACCTTTTAACAAGTGTGCAGCCAGAGTGTCATCCCTGTAAATCACTGTTACCCAAACCTCTGAGACTATGAGGCTTGTGGGCCATCCTGGGTCCTTTCATTCATCCTTCATAGTAGGCTATTTTTCTGATCTGAATATCTTTCCTGTCTAGAAGATCTTCATAAGTACAGAGAAGCCTCCATCTAGCTAGAGATTTGTTGCTAACATCAGTAAACAATGGTCCACTGGTCAAATATGCTCCATTGCCCCATTGCCTGTTCTTTTTTTTTTTTTTTTTTTGCAGTGTT
>JAJEJO010001244.1:158534-194971 GCA_020662805.1 Glaucomys volans
TCTTTTTTTTTTTTTTTTTTTGCAGTGTTGGGGATTGAACCCAGGGCCTTGTTCTTGAGAGGCAAGTACTCACCAGCTGAGCTATGTCCCCAGCCCCGCATTCATTTCTGAATGACCTGTGGTGGGTTTTACTCCACGACAGGGTTAAGTAGTTGGAACAGAGGACATATGGCCTATAAAGATCAAATATTTACAGTCTGGTTTTTTATAGAAAAAGTTTGCCAATCTCTGGTCTAAGTGAGCACATCTTTTGTCCTAGAATAATAAGACATTTTCAGAGTTGAATGGACCTCAGAGAGTCCTTGGGACTACCACAGTCTACGTCACTAAGGATGAGACCTACAGGAAGTGGAACACTCTGTCCCTTCATTAGACTAAGTGGAGTTGTGTATTTATTTTAGGTTGGGACCTCCATGTTAACAGTACAAATGTGTGTATGTGAGACTCTGTTCTATGGTGTGTCTTTAATAGACTTTCTCTGAGTGGTAAGCCAACATTGGGTGTCACAAAATTTAGGACATCAGTCAATGGGGGAAGAGAAAGAGAAGAGCGTGGGTAGAGGAAGAGTGAGTAATGGGATGAAGAATGAAAAGCTACCCTGTCAAAAGGTACCATAAGTGCATCTGTGCTTGTAGCCTGTATTTTGTCACTGCCCTTCTAAAAAATAGTTGAAGAAATAGGAATGAGTTTCTATCGTTTTTATAAGTGACAGGGAAATAAGACTGAACCTTCCTTTCTAGACTTTTAAAGAAATTACATTGGTTGTACAGTTTCCCTCTAAAGCATTACCCATTGAGACTAGAATTAACAAACATCTGAATTTCAAGGCTATTGAAAGACCTAGAGTCT
This sequence comes from Glaucomys volans, assembly GCA_020662805.1. Lineage (NCBI taxonomy): Eukaryota > Metazoa > Chordata > Mammalia > Rodentia > Sciuridae > Glaucomys > Glaucomys volans. Next base: position 159,384 of record JAJEJO010001244.1, read on the forward strand.
TTAAGGCACAGTCTTGAATGGGAAGCTAACTTGAGATAATGTCACATTTATAATAGTCTTTTCAAATTCTGAAATAATCTGTGATTCCATCAAATTAAGACTTTCATTTCTGGAGAGATTCTTTTCCCCTGTGATAGGAATAGCAAAGAGACAGTTATTAGCAAATCTGGCACCCAGTGCTTTGTTTTCTTCACAAAGTAACTGAGAAAAAAAAAACAACCCACAATTTTTTGGTGGGTGAGGGAGATGGACCTGTGTTTTCCTTTTTGCAAGTTCCCACCATTCTAGACTCTTGTCTTTGAAGGCATTCGAGTTCTCAATCCATCTAGTACATTTTCATTCCTATAATCCCTCTTTAACTTTCTAGTTTTGTTAGTTTTTTAAAAATGTATTTTCTTTGCTAAGTCTTGTCCAATAGAATTTGATTAACTCACCTCTCCAATATAGGAAGAAACATACTCCTTTCAGTAATGAGGCACTGATGAAGAATGAGTATGTTTTTAAAAATTTGTGATGTTTTATGGAATTACTGATTTGGGTGGCTCATTTACATCAGTGATGTTCAGACGGTGAGGTCTTTTTTCCCCCACATTTTTTATTGGTACATTACATTTGTACAAAATGCTGGGATTTGTTGTTACATATTTGAACATGCACACAATATAACAATATAATCTGGCCAATATCTTTACCCTATAGAGACTATGAAGTCTTTATGTGCAATTGGAAAATCTCCAAAGGTCTTTAGTTTCTGTATTACTGTGTTGTATCTTGATTGTTAAATGTACTACAGATCAGAGACATGTGCCTCTTAATTTTGAGTGGTGTTTGCACACATGGCTTCCAAATCATCTAACTGTGACTATCACAGTGCTAAGAAGATGGTTCAAAGAAATAAAAGATGGCTTTGTTTTTGTTGATAGGTTTTTCCATTTTGACCCCAGATATAGGCATGGAACTGGACTATAAGGGACTCATAAAGTGCATCTGTGGTAGGCAGACTTTCAAGATAGACACCAAAGATCCACACCTCCTGGTATTTACAAACTTGTGTAAATACCTCTTTCTGGGGGTTTGATCTAGTGATTTGATTCTAATGAATGGTATATGGCAAAAAGATGGGAAGATACCCCTGTGATTAGGTTACAAATGACTGTGCCTTCCATGTTAGCCCTTCCTTGTCATCTGATACACTCTGTTGAAGCTAGCTCCATGTTGTGAGATGCCTGTGTGATAAGGAACCAAGGGAGGCTATCAGTCAGCAGCTATGAGGCACTGAGGCCTCAGCCCAAAAGCCCCTAAATAACTGAATCCTGCCTGCAATCATAAGACTGAGCTAAGAAGTGAATTCTTCCTACTTGAGTCTTGAGATGATTATTATAGCCCTGAAACAGACCCAGAGACAGAGGACTCCACCTGTACCTGGTTTCCTGACCCACAGAAAATGCATTAATAAATGTTGATATATGCCACTAAAATTTGTGATAATTTGTTATGTAGCAATACAAAATCCTGTTTTTCTATTGGCAAAAGGGGACTCCTTTTTGTTTCATTTTTTTTAACCAAAGTCTCAAGCTGAGGATAACAATGGTGGTAATTTAATCCAATCAGAGTTGTTTGGTGCCATTCAGTGAAAAATAATTGAAACTATGTAACTAAAACACATACTGATTAAACTAAACTGAACTTAGAAGTAAAGGGCAACTGAAATTTGGGTTTTCATTATGCAGTAAAGCAGAAATACAGTAGAAATGAACAAAACAATAAGCATCTGCACTATGGTCAAGAGTCTTGTGATAACAGTGTTTTACTGGTCATCACATACTTTTGAGATTTAACTGAGAAAGGTAAGGAGGCAAAGGAGAAGAGCAGAAAGAGTAGCTAGGGCCTGTGGAAGTCAAAAGAATATAATGTAAATGGTTGTCAATAGTATCAGAGTCTACTGAAGTCAGAGCAAGGAAAAGATGGAAAGGGGCTTGTGGAATCTCTGCTCTGCTGGTTACTAGTAACCTTGGCGTGTGGAGTGGCAGTGGAGGAGTGAGTCAGATCAAAGCAGATTGAGGGATGGGTGGAAGCAAAACAAAGGGGCATAAAAAGTACAGACCACTATTAAATAACTCCAAAAGATATTATAAAACAGGAAAATATTAGAAGACAAAATATTTGAAATGGAGCATATGACATAAATGTATGGTAAATACCTTCAATTTAGGATGAACACTATTAACAAAGATGATATACTAGGGGCCTTGACACAAAGTCCTCTGAGACTTTATTATGAAAATCCTACCTAATCTTCAGGTATTATATTATTGAAGGACAAAAGTGATTATGACCTTTACTAAAGAAAAACATTTTGGAGCACCGTCTAAACATTTGGCTCCATAGAATTCTTAGGTGGAAAAAGGTAAGTTATATGTTGCAAGTAAGTAATTAGATAATTGCTCTACATCCAAGAGGTGGAAAAAGGTACAACTTTAGCAATGTATAAATAGATCTCCCTTCTCAGGGAATCTTAGGCATGTTTCCTTTCTTTAAAAGAGAAAAGAATGGAGTTTGATCTTCATAAAACCAGGGAAATTTCCAGACCTGAGAATAGACTTAGCTAGGGTGGGCGAAGGAAGTACAAACTGATGTTGAAGGTTAAGCATGCAAGATGGAAATAATGAAGAAGGGGAGGAAAGACTGTGGTCACTGTCTGAAGATGTCTATGCATAGAGCCCAAGTAGTGTGTTCTGTGTTTTTCAAGTATCAGATATACTTGAGGACTTGCAGATTTTTGTATTGGTGTACATTTCAACATTAAAATGAACACATTACAGAACAGCAATTCTTGCCAAAGGAAGAAACCTGAAACAACAAATACAAAATAAGACATGCTTTGAAGTATGCTAAGGGATCAAGATTGTACTTAGCAAACCATCTTTTCTCTGTTTAGGAACAATCTCACCAATTCCAAAACACAATATGTTAATTAAAGCATCTCAGGTAGTAATTATAGAATGTTTCTCATGACAGATGAAGAAAAAATATTCTGAAGACCAAAATTATATAAACAAAAGAAAGAGACATTTTGTCCATTTTCTGGCAGTACAAAGTTGGAGTAAATGCAGAAGAATGTGCTGGCAGTAATATTACCCTATTAGCCATCTGAAGATTGGGCTCATTACCTAAGAAGGCAAAGCATCAATTCATAGCATTATAACCTTCTGTTTGTGCTATAGAATTCATGATTGGGTGTTCCTATATAGTCTTCACTCATTTGTGTGCAGAGTAAACACTTCTGTCCATCTCTTGATAGAAGCTTAATTTTGTATTGTTTCTATTACATTGTTTTCTCTAATGAGAATGATATTCTGTCTTAAAAATAAATACTTATTTTTTTCTCTGGATAATTTTAGGTGCAGTTTCTTTTGTTTATCCTCATGAAATTGCATGTTCAGGATTATAGAACTATCTTAAAATTGAAGCACTCTGATTAAAAAAATATTTGAATGACATGTGAGGAAAACATTCAATCATTTGTTCATTCATTTAATGCTGATATGTTTAATGCGCAAGAGGGAAAATTCAAGGATGTTCAACTGTTTCTGCACTCAGATGCTTATAACATGCTGTACATATCATTAGTACCTTCAGACAGGAACATGTGTAGGGCTACAAAAATCTCAGAGGAATGAGAAGTCAGTGTATTCCCTTATTCCACAAATATTTATTGGCTGGTTACTTTGTGGCAGACACTGTTCTAGGGGCTGTGTATACAGAAGGGAGGAAGAGTCAAAGTCCCTAAACCCAAGAACTTTGCCACCTCTGGGCAAGATGAAAAATGATGAAGAAACAAACAAACGAATAATATCACTTCAGGAAGCCATAGTGCTCTGCAGAAATATAAAGCAGGGTGATGTCAAGGACAATGATAGCTGGTAAGGGGTATGATTTTTAGGTCACAAGGCCTCTGTGAGGGACTTGAAGGGCTTTCCAGGTAGAAGGACCAATACAGAAAGCTCTTGAGTCAAAAATGTGCTTGCCATTTTGGGAACAAAAAGAAAGTCACATGTCTGGAGTAGAGAAGGAAAAAGTGACAGATGTAGTCACACAGGTAGGAAGGGGCCAGACCCTGTTTACTTGTGGGACAGGATAAGGATTTTATGCTAAGTAAGAAGGGGAATCCATAGGAGACTTTAAGCTGGGTGTGATGTGATCAGATTTACATTTTAGAAGGATTTTTAGAGAAGTGGAAATCCAGATTTTTGTCCAGAAGAGGATAATCTGGACAGATATTAGACATATGTGAATCCTCCAGGCTAGGGAGGACCAATGAGAAATTATTCAAGTAGTCCACCAGGATGACAGATGATGCTGCTGATGGTGGTGGTGGTGGTGATGATGATGGTGGTGACGATGCTGATGATGGTGGTAGTGATGACAATGATGATGATGATAGTGGTGGTGGTGGTGATGATGATGATGATGGTGGGGGGTAATGATTTTTGTGGTATTGGAGATCAAACTCAGGACTCAAGCGTGCTAGGCAAGCACTCTCCCACTGAGCTGCCTGACCTCCTCCCTGCTCCAGCTCAAGAGGAAGTAACATTTTAAGATATAAAAGTAGAGAGGTAAACAATGTGCTTATTCAGATTATTTTTAGAATTAGTTCTCAGGACATTTTATTCTTTTCTGTTTAGTGTAGAAAATTGTATGATTTTAAACTCCTTCCTATGCTTGGCTCTCCTTAAATTTGCAGAAGTGTTAAGTTTCTATCAGAAAAACCTCAGTTCGCTGTCTGTTGGCAAATTTCATCATATAACTTCCTTAGAAATAGTGATTAGTATTTCTTTCTCATTCTGAGAAGGAGAAAAGAAAAAGAGTACAAATCACAGGAAAAGCTCTGTATCTAGGTGCATCCCTTTCAGCTCTCCAGCTGCCCTGCCTGATGTCTTGCCTCCCCCTAGTCTTTTCCCAAATGGATGATCCCACTTCAACCTTCCCTCCTGTGATTTCTTTTGTAAACTGCATCCAGAATCAACAAGCATAAAGTAGTCCAGTCATGTCTGTTCTCCAGTGCCTACAGAAACAATTTTAAATTCCTTAGCCTGACACAAACTGACCCAATCTACGTTTTCTGCTTTATTTCTGACAGCACACTACACTCTCCAGTTTTAATCGCATTGAATTTTCTTCTTCTTCTTGATTATTTTAAAAATGGTGGTGAAATCATATAACATAAAACTTTTTAAAGCATAAGTTCAGTGGTATTAGTACACTCAGATTTTTGTGCAAATCCCATTGGATTTTATATTGCTAATTATTTATTTAATCCTTCCAGCAATTTGTGGCCTGGACCATACCTGTAATTTATGGCTCCTCTGGTCTCCTGAAATGCCTTTCCCTTTCTTTACCCATTAAAATTATGTATCTTGAAAGACTAGTACTCACATCCTACCTCTCTTCCTTTAGGCTTCTTCAAAAGCTTGTCTGGAAACAGAAGGTCAACTCAGTTGCCAGGTAACACACAGCTTACAGCAAAAATGATGCACTGGCAAATTGCATCTAGACAGGAAGGATCTATCTATGAACTATAAATACACGGTGGGGATGGGACATGTTGAACCTCCTGAGTGATGACTCTTAAAATTAGGTAGGACCCTTCTAGGGACCCTGGAGGCTAAGTCTATGGAGTTCCTATTAGGGATATTGCTTCTTATGGGGAATAAGCCTTTAAGCCAAGGACATTCCCACACTCACTTAATATGAAGCTAGCTTTCTTGTACTTGAGCTATCACCTGGAGTGGGGGGGATGGAACCAATATTTGTGAAGCTGCCCTGCTGGTCAGTAGTGTTTCCTGTATTACATTCTCTATGGTCAATCCAAAATCGAGTAGTCTTATGTGTCTGAATGTGCAGTAGGACCCAGAAGAAATGCTCTTGTGGGTAGCATCAATACATAGAGACACTGAACTTAAATATTAATGCCTCTGCAGGCCTGGACTTAAAACCACTAGGAACCTACACAGGGATAGGACAATAAAGCAATTCTTACCTTTGGAAGGAGCTGGATTGCCTGTAGAATTCGTTGTCTGTGCCCAGAATTAAGGATTCCAATTTCCAACAAATCCTGATCTTCCATAACATTGCTTCCCTGAAACAAAACCAGAAATGTTACAGGACAAATCAAACATTTACACTGTAGGAAATAATGATTTATTTAACACACCATAAAATAACCAACAAGGTCTGAGTTTTGTAAGCAAAGACAGAGTCATTCTTCTATGCTGTTGAGGGCAGAGTAGGTACCCTGGGTTACCAATTTGAAGGTTACAGAGACTTCCCTCTTCTCACAAATCTTTCTCTTGGTTTACTATTTGTGGTCAGATTATCTGCATTGAGATTCATCCCTGTGACTTAGAATTCTGTTCCTGCAAAAATGTAAATGCATCTAGGAAAAGCTGTCATTTAGGATTATCAGTGACCTGTACATTGATGTCAATGAATCAATCCACTTTTAAAAAAACTAATCTGAAAACAGATTTTGTCAGGAGGATTGATAGAAATTGACATGTACCAGACAGGTTAAAAGTGAGAATAATAAATTTTAAAATATTGAATGCCAATTCCTAATCAAGATGTGGGAATACAGCAATGAATAAGATGCAGGTCCCTGCCCCTGACTGGCTTTACTCCTTCTCATTCAGTGATGGACATAGATCATGCAAGGGCAGTTGGAATGCTGTGAATAGCTATGTGGTGACACTTGCTTGATAGACTAGAGGGGATCTGGGAGATATTTTTGGAGCAGATGACAACTAATCAGGTGTGGTTAGGAACCAAAGAAGGAGGGACAAAAGGGATATTATATGCAATAACCTATAAGAAAAGACAAAGTGTATCAGGAAACATTGAGTTATGGGGTAATTTGGAGAGAGGAGGAAAGGTGAGAATGGAAGGTAAGCAGAGGCCAGACTACACAGATTGCATGCAATGCTAAGAGGTTCAGACTTCATTCTGACCATCATGGGAAGCCATGGACAGGTTTTAAGAAAAGAGATACATGGGTGGGATTCTAAAATTAGAGAGAAAATTTTAATTTGTATACCTGGGTCCCAGTTTCCTTACCTATAAAATGATAGGGTTGAGTCACTCACTCTCTAAGGACTAGTCTAATCCTGAAAGTCTCAGATTTCAATGACTATATTAAGCCTCTGATTAATATTTGACAGAAATTATAGGTACTCATTTGGTCCCTAAATTTGAATCTCACAGAATCTATAAAGCTAGAGAGTCTCTTTAAATTGAGGATTCTAATAATGTCAAAAGAAATAAGCCAGGTACAGAAAGACAAATACTGTATGTTCTTGCTCAGTGGTGGAAGCTGAAAAGTTGATCTCACAGAAGTAGAGGGTAGAATAGTGGTCACGAGGCTAGGAAGGGTAGTGGGGAAGGGGAAACAGAGAGAGGGTGAGTAATGGGTACCAAAATACAGTTAGATGGGAGAAATTGTTCTTATGTTCTATAGTACAGTAGGATAACTATAGTCTATAATAATTTATTGTCTATTTCAAAATAACTAGAAGAATTTGAAGTTTGCCAACACATAGAAAGGATAAGTGTTTAAGGAACTAAAAATGCCAATTACCCTGATTTGATCATTACACATTGTACACATGTATCAAATTATTATGCTGTAACCCCTAAATAAGTATAAATATTTATGTCAATTAAAAATAAAAGCAAAATATTTTAAAAATTAAGAAGTCTATAGAAGCTCAAGAATCAGGATTGCTACTTTTCTGGACAAATCCTGAAACTCTGTTCTATTAGTGTGTAACACTTATAAAGAGAAGTGATAGAATACCTGCTTATGGAGAGCAACAGGGACTGAGAGAAGTTCAAAGCAAAAGAAAATGAACTGGAAGGGGAAATACCGGGGCCGTGGTGCTGAGGAGGTTGCTGCAGCTATTCTAGGAATGATGTGGACTAAAACTAAGGGTGGTAGTCATGGGAGTCAGAAAGAGGCAAGTGGATTTGAAAACTATTAACAAGTTTAACTTGCAGATTGAACATGTGGAATGATGGAGAAATGCAGAATGTACCCTGGTTCCAGGCTGGGGTGGGGGTGGATCTGGATGGCTTTCCCTGGGATAAGAGAGGAGGAGGAGGGGCAGGCCTAGTGTGGTGCTAAGTGAGACTAAAGCTTTTCCCTGGACAGGGACTGAATAGATCGATGCAAACAGTTTAATATCACACTACATTATAAATAGATAATTGACTGTTCTTAGAAGGATTAAAGATACTAGAATGGTCCATAGCGAAGGATTTAAAATGGGTATTCAATGGACAAAAGCATCCACCTACTCATAGTAGCATTCCTATGCTTAAGCTACACCACCAGCCATCTCGGAGGAACCAGAACAATCCAGGTATATAGCAGCTTGATAATGAAAAACCTAATGAAAAACAAATAAACCTAGTCTTGGCAATATGCCACAGGAAACATTGCTCTCAAGAAATTACTCAGTGCACACAATAGAGCATGGCTAAGAATATAAATGACTTCATTTTGAGAAAGTGTTATTATTTCCAGAAATGGACTATTGCCGCATAAGCAAGATATGTGATATTCTGATTTTTACTCTTTCAGAGATTTTTGAAAGGAGTTACTGGTCCCACACAACACAAACAAACAAACAAAAGAAGAAGGAAAGAAAGTCCCTTGGCCATCTACGTGCTAGAGCAGAATCAGTTTTTCTATGTGCCAAATTAGCAGCCCTCACCTTCATGCAAAATATAAAGCCCAGTTTCTTTGTACAATCCAAAAGCACACCAAGATCCTGTATTTTCAGGACCTCCTATCTATAATTCTGAAAACCCAAGGTCAGGTTTTGAATACTGAAATAATTTCAACAAATCCTTAAAGACCACTGCTCTTTCTCTAAACCACCCAAATATTAACTTTTCTTTCTTCAGTAAGGGAAGAGACTTTTAGAAGAATTATAGATGAGTTAGACATTTTTAAGGAAGGCATTAAGTACATGACAATAGCTTCTGTTTGGGTAAAATTTCCTAGCAAATCCTTCTTTTTTTTTTTTGATACTAGGGATTGAACCCAAGGGTGCTTCACCATTGAGCCACATTCCCAGCCCTTTTAGCCCTTTTTATTTTTTATTTTGAGACAGGGTCTCACTAGGTTGCTTACAGCCTCACTAAGTTACTGATGCTGGCTTTGCACTTGCAATCCTCCTGCCTCAGCCTCCCATGGCACTGGGATTACAGGCAAGTGCCACCACAGGCAGCCCTTACAAACACTTTTAAAAAAAGAGTGAGAAGTAAGGGAAGCATAATGAAAATTATAAGAATGTGGCTAAGGGCAATAATACTAGTTAGGAGACATAAAAAAAGAATTGTTTTCCTCAATGAGGCATACTGTTAGAAATTTTTAATTTTGCTAATCACTTCGATTTGTTCATTATACAATGTATACATGTATGCAATCATCACATTGCACCCCATAAATATGAACAATTATGTGTCAATGAAAAATTAATAAAAAATAAACTATTTTCTCTTTCTACAATATATTAAAAGCAAATGCATACAAAATATCTTGGTATGTCATTCATCCAGTCTTCTATCTAAACAGCAAGGGACTTGGTAAAACCCTGGGTTCAGGTCATGGTTGGGTAAACTTGGCTAAGTCTTTTGTTTTCTTTAGGCTTCATGGGTCTCACAAAATGAAACAGTTTAAATAATATGCATTCACTTCAAAAATTATGATTTCAGTCATGGTTGATTTTTGATTAGTATCATTGCATAAAAATAGATTGTATATTTTGAAATTACATTTTATGTTTCAGAATTTGTAACCTAAAGTTAGCTTTAATAAATGATTATTGAGGAGATCAAGAATGCATCTTTTTGTTTGACAAATGAATCTTGGTATTATGAATTTACATTTCTATTAAAGAAAATAATGGAATACCTTATTTTACAGTCTTATGGATTCTTATAGCTTTTCAGAAAAAAACTCAAAGATTTGAGGACTTATAGTAATTTGCACCATCAAGGTGCCCAGAGGACCTTGAACATTTTCTTTCTTCTGGGAAGCTGGAATTTATTCTTACTTTATCACTTGTTTTTACAAAATGGTAGAGCATCTCAGCTTAGCTTCTTTTTTCCTAATAAAAACTGAAATAAAATCCAGCTTCCTCCCTCCTCCATCCGTTTTTCACATAACTGCCAGATCACCGGTGTTTGCATCAGAGCTCCATTGTGCCTGTCTTATGCTCACCCACCTACTCCAGTACACTCCACCTCCTCACCTCCCCGGTGTACCTGTTGTCTCTACTTTAGCTCCCATTTTCACCTCCACCCACTGTAATAGGCTTTTATCCTTCATTAACTCCATAGAATTCTCTGCCAAGTGTTGAAAATGACCTCTCAATTGCCAAAGCAAGTTGATTCTTTTCAATCTTGCTTTCAAATACTTGGCCACATGTGGTTGGGGGCCACTGAAGGACAACACAGATTTAGAACACATCCATCATTGTAGAAAGTTCTATTACACAGTACTGCTCTATAGTTACAGAATTGAAATTGTAATGAAATCATCATAGAAGGGGCAGGAAATAAAAAATATTCATGAGTCATTCTCAGAATATGATTATTTTATGTTTCTTAGTCAAAGTTTATGAACATTAAATTTAGGATCTTTAGAAAATTCTCTTCTGATTTTTCAGTCATCAAAACAAATTAGAAGCTAATTCTACTTTCAATAGTATTTCCTTATTATGGGACCAGCAATGTAAGCTATAAAAACAATAAGTTTAACTGCTAAATCATTATTTTCTTAACGCCGTACCAGGCACTCTGTACAAGGTATCTAGATAAAGTCATTTAGTCAGTGACTTATTAGGAAGATCAGAGGCCCAAGGCAATGTTCTTTTAACAGCTGTTCTTTTATAGACAAGAAATGTCTAATCCAGGGCATCTTTATTGCTTTCCGAAGCATGGAATGAAGAAAAATCACCTCATATTTTATGCACTGATAGCTGAAAACTGAAGTTTCTCTGACCATGGGGAGAAAATTTTATACATGTGATGTTTTCAACTGTGACAAACTAATAAGGTGACCAAATAGATTGAAAAGCAGTATTTTGTATTTAATGATCCATTAGAAGTAAAACTGCTCTTTATTTCAATCATCTCATAAGGATATCTGGACTGATGGCTCTGTCTCTCCGGACTGCAGCTTCAGACATTCCCCTACCATCATAACTTCAATGCCACATCACATTCATTAGAAATCTTTCCTTCACATCACGTTATATAAAAAGGTAGGGAAGCATGCTTAAGGACCAGAGGGAGTTGGTTTCTTCATAATATAAGCTCAAGCTGGATAATATTATTTATTCTTTCTCCATTCAGTCCAAGACAGAAAAAAATCAAGAGGCTACTGTTGATTGAGGAAAATTGCTTTTGCTCTATAATTAACTCAATTAGATTCTTCACAATTTATGTGGTCTTAAATATTTAAAATAGGATAGTTGTATGATAGAATAACACCAAGACCTTGCAAACTCACACATGGGAAAACATGTATTTTAGTCTATTTTTAATATAATTTTTATAGCATAAATAACATGGTGGCATAAAGCTGCACATAATTTTCTTGGAATAAAAATGTTTGAGCTTCTATAGAAACTGAGTCAATTTGATATCAATTAATAAGTAAACCCAACACATGTCTTTTCTGCATGATTATGGTAATAGTTATTGTAATAAATAATAAATTTATAATTCTGTCAGTGTTGGAACAAATCTTTATTTAGCTCATCATACAGCAACATGGTTACTATAAATGATCATAAAATGGAAGAAGTCCAATTTTATTTCCCTCTCTCACAATAATAAAATAGCAGTGGAAGAAATTTTATAGTCCATTTTAAAATATCTCTACCTTAGTCTTGCATTTAAGTATATTTTTTTCTACTGAAATGGAATTTCTTGTACATACCTAACTAAATTTTCATGTTTTTAGGTTATAAAGAAAGTTTTCTGGATACTTCAGATCACATGGATTATTGATTCTAATAAATGTCACCTCACCAAGCAATAAGTTAGAGAGCATCTTATATATGCAGTTTATATATTTTATTAGAATAAAACTACATATTAGATTTAATTTTAAGATTCCTATTTAATAGCTAATATGATTATAATTAATTCTTTATCACCAATTATTTTCCTCTTTATTTTTGAGGTCTATTTCCTTTTTAAAAAAAATATTTTCAGCTGTAGATGGACACAATATCTCTCTACTTTTTATGTGGAACTGAGAATCTAACCCAGTGCCTCACACATGCTAGGTGAGTACTTTACCACTGAGCCACAACCCAGCCCCTATTCCCCTTTGGACACATTTGTTTCCAAGTTACAGAGAAAGAGGAGGAATTTAAGTAATCAGGTAATTTGTTAAAGTGTTGAGCAGAGTTTGGTGAAATCATAAATTATAATTATGATTCATTTGAAATATGTTTGTGTAGATTTTAGAATTATGTGTGTGTACAAAATACTGCAAAGTCATTTATATAGTAATTTGTATTGCTGTGGTCAAAAATTTTGTAGAGAGGGAACCAACTCTTCATTTAAGAAAGCCAATTTACAGGTTCTTCAGGTAAGAAAAGTTGGTGTGAACAAAACTCACTGTATGCTCTTATTTTTCTCTACCTACCTACCTACCTACCTACCTACCTACCTACCTACTGTGACTATTCCACTGTGTGTGTGTGTGTGTGTGTGTGTGCATAATACACCTTAATTAAGTCTCACACAACTCCATGAGACAGATACTTAATTAACTAACTTGTTCCCTCTTGTGATGGGAACCTTTCTCAGAACTTATCCCACATCACCTCTATTGGGGTTTATGTAGGAGGGAAAATGTTCAGTTACAAAACATGGTTGGACCTCATCCATTTGTATTTTATCATTTGTATTTTAATTTGTATCTTAATTTTAGAGCCATAAGAAATTCACATGTGAAAGCAAGTGTTCCAATGTATTTTGCTTGGTTTCACAGCATTTAAGCAACAATGAGTCCCCCTCTATGGAAGAGAAGTTTGAAAGTTGTCTGACCTCCCCTCTGCTCCAGTCTTTTTGTTCACTGAATCATGGAATCAGGGTTGGCAGGGACCTGGGGGTTTCCTGGTCTACACTTTCCCTGTCTGACTGTAAAGTCTTAACTTCTCTTTTGAAGCATGGTGTCTAGCTGGGTTTATACCATCCCCAAAGGGGTAGGGCAGACATTAAATGTTTTAAATGGCCTTTCCCAGAAGCTGAGTCTGAGCAGGGGATGGGGTTGGGGTTGGGGGGGACACCTTAATTCTACTCTTTCAGCTCCCACTGTGATCAGACCGAGTGTTACAGCAGAGCTATTAGAGGAATATGCCAAAAGCAGAGAAGAAAGGAAAACAGTTAGCAGCTGTCCTGTGTCCTTTTCCAATCACAAGCTGTGAAGTTAAAAAAAGTTTTTTTCCTTGAGTAGGCTGTACATAATCTTGGCAGGTATTTGAATTTCACTCTCCTATCTAATATGCTGAACATTTCCCAGGGCCTCACAAGAGAAAGGGAGCAGTGATGAGGTTAGCTTTTCAAGGCACAGGGACATTGTCCAGGTTATTTATAAATTTTACAAAAACCAAGGTGGGTGGTATTTTGTCATTGTATAAATAGGGAAATCGAATCTCAAAAATGTGAAACTCTTTCATCAATTTTACTCAGTCAGTATATGATAGATCTGGGATCAGTGTTTTATTCTGTCCGACTCTGAGATCATGTTTCCTTCACTACAGACAGAGAACCCAGTGTTTAGTAGGAGATTATGTGTGTGGTGATTCCAGTCAACATGGGTGCAATGCCGCTAGCAGGTGGCTTCCATGACACTGTTTCCCACATACATAAATAAATGTACAGATCATTGGGAGTGACTGCCATAGTTCCTCCAACACATTTTATTTCAAATACATTATCTCCTGAAAGGTAAAGCTGTTAGTTTCCCTTCCAAACTGCCCTAGTGGAATCCAGAGCCAGGCATGTTAATGAAAGTGACCCAGGGTGCTTCTGCCTATGGCACCACAGAACTTGCCACACTCTGAGCTGGGTATGTACAGGAAGGTGAGAAATAACAATGTGGTATTAGTTGGTATGAAGGATACAGCCCTTATGCAGAGCTGCAGAGTCAGACTACCTGACTGATCAGCTTAGAAAATGAAATTTTTAAGGAATGAATTAAGGTGGAGAAATATCTGGGAACAAAGAGTAGTTGTGTCCCTCAGACTGTGTTCAGTATGGAGAGCTTTATATTGCTTAATTCTGCAGCTCACTATAATTATTATCCTTATTTACAAATTAAAAATCAAAGGCACAGAGAAACTGATCATTTGAGTCACACAGCTAATCCTAACCCTAACCTTAACCCTAACCCTAACTGCTATTAAGGAAGTTAAGAGTGCTGAGGTAAAACAAATCAAAACAAGAAAGACCTATGCTAGGAAGACTGGTCAGGAAAGCCTTCCTGAGCAAATGACATATAAATTAAGACCTGAGGGATTGTAAGGAGACAACAACAAGAAGAGACATTAGAGGGCATTCCAAGCAGAAGTAAAAGCAGGTGCAAAGGCACCAAGGTGAGAAAAGTGCCAGGAATATTCTAGAAACATACAGAAGTCTACTAAGAATGGAATTTAGTGACTGAGGGAGAAGGAGACCTTGGAAGGGAAAGCAAGGCATGAATAATGCAGGGACTTGTAGACCCTGAGAAGGACTTTGAATTCATTCCACATGCTGTGGGAAACACTGAAGGACATAAACTAATTTGCATCTTTGAATATACTCTGGCTCTGGTGTGAAAAATAGATGAGGAAATTGGATGATATGGAAGTTGAGTTCAATAACAGAAACTCAAACAGCCTAGAAACATTATCAATCTGAAGTGAACTGGATGGAATATGGCCTTTTGGAGGACCATGGGAATTGGTCTCACTCAGGGTCAAGTTTCCAAACCAAATACAAACTTGCATTTGAATCAATGAGAAAAGCCAGATGGCAAAGATAAAAATCAGCATAGTCTTTGATAAAGATTCTAGATTCATACAACTATGGGTGAAGATTCAGCAGTACCTATTATGCCAAAAATGTTCACAGTCCATGGTGCCAGCAATTCTATTTCTAGGTTGTGGCAAACACTGCTGGTAGGCTGAGTCCTCTCTCCCTTGCTGCCTTCTACTACAGAGGCTGGATACGAAAAATGTTCTCAACCTCCCTTAAAGCTGTGGTGGGACATGTGACAGAAGCTGCCCTTTGGAAAACTAGAGAAGCCTCCACTTTACTGATGGAAAGGGAGAAATTTACCTTCTCCCTCACTGTGCCCATGAGGAAGTACTGTGGGCTTCCCTAAGGAAGCATGGGTCAACCGCATGGGCCCACAGTCCTCTGAACACCAGTGATGGGTATCTCTCGGGATCTCTGGAATCAGGCAGGCAGAGCTATGGAAGAGGTAGACCCTGAGGAAGAAAGTCTCCATCTTGTGCACCTAGGTTACCCTGACCAGGGTTTATCTGTTATTGAAAATAACGATGGAGACCTGTACCGCCACATGTAACAGAGGTCCTGAGGGGGAACAACATATTTACTGCTCACCCAATATAGACTGGGTGTGATAACACTGAGAATAGCAGAGAAGGGATATCAGAAAGAATGAAAGTTATGCAAACCAAGTTGGTGTGTGTGTGTACAAGTGTCAATTTTTAGCACTGCTTCTTCTCATTTTGACTTGAAATTGTGAAATGTCATAAAAAAAATTCTCGAAAGAATTTCCTCTGGATTTTGAATCTTGTTAATGCTCATTGGATATGAAATTACCAAAGTGTTCTTGGAGTTGACAGATTTTAAATCTGGGAGTGGCTTTCAACTTGCAATCCAAGACAGCAGGCATCCAGAGATTGTATGGTTATGATTCTAAAGGAAGTACATTTGTACATGAGTCTGGTATTCCTTAGGAAAAAAACTGACTCTCGAAATCCAAAAACTTTATAATCTTATCAGGGCAGAAGCACTAAGGACATTTGGTGGCATGTTAGGCTGGCCTCAGTGTGTGGCTCTGCCCTGAACTCTGGAGGTCTCAAGGTTTCTGTGCAGGTCCTCTGCAACCGGAAAGCCTGTGGAGGGCAATAGTGATCCCTCTATGGAAACAGGTGAGTGATGGAGTATTTCTGACTTTTCCCCAAGTTTATTTTTGGTATTGGTATTTAAGATATTTTTCTGGAGATGACTTTAGGATAAAAAACAGCCCCCCCCATGAAAGTTTTATCTTAGCTTATTTGAGTTTTTGAAATTTGGTGGCAGAAAAACTCACTGGCACACAATCTTGGGCTGCGTTGTGGGGAATCACAGCAGGCAGACAGGCAGAGCTGCACCAGCTGAGCAAGACCATAGGAAAGGAAGCCCTCTGAGCTTTGGGGCTGGCTGGCCATGTCATGTGGCTGTGGGTTGAATACAAAAGGAAAGTTTGCACATGACACACAAACACTCCTGTCCCTTGTGCCACACTGACACCATGAAGGATGCTCTCGTTTACACCATTTTCTTCATCAAGTAATATTACTCAACCCTTCAAGAGAAAGAAAAGGGAAGAATATCCTTCCTCATAGTGAATATTATTAACAGTTCCCTTGTTTAATTTTTCAACCAAAAGGAAGATTTTAAGGATATTTGATAAAAAACTATCTTGAAGTTCTTCATATTTACTTAAGTTGGGCATTATTAAAAATGGGCACATCTTGTATAGTTAAAGAGGCAACCTTAACTAGAGTTCCCCACACCACACACGTTGCCTCTTCAGAATAGACTATTTCTGGCAAAAACAGAAAGGAGATTCAAACATAGTATCTCCTTTCTTTCTACTTGGTATTCTATGTCATATCTTTTTGGACAGAAACTTCTTGGGGGAAAAGATCATGCCTTATGCATCTTTGCATTTCCTCTAACACTTGCTTAGTATTGACTAAAATAAAGCTTGAATACATAAGTAAAAACAAGAAGCACAGATTTATAAAAACATCTATAAAAACAGTCTAAAGATCACTAAGCTAAGTTAGTAGGAAAAGGATTGAAAAGTTTCATCAGGAAATTCTAATATGCAGGATGCTTAATGTGTATTTTTCTCCTTTAATTGAAGAAAAGATAAAGATGGAATTGCCGGTACACCATAACACCAAAATGTTCTTAATTTTTTTCAGTTTTGCAAATTCTCATGATTTGATTTTCATCCAGGACTGTCAGTTGAGACATCTGATAATCTAAAAGCATTCAGAGAATTAGGATCCCATATGGCTCAAAAATATTTCCTATCCGGAAGGAAAAAGAGAACATACTGTGAAAATAATACTGGTATATCCTTCAATTTATGTGTACAAGGAGCACAAATGAATGTAAATCATTTTTCACAGTATAATTATAATAATGATCATCAGGATCAATTATAACAACCAAAATAAAAAGAATTTGCAGCTTTTCATAATCATGCTACATTATGAAAAATCATCATTTTAAAATAATGATAATGATAGAGTTCTGTTTGGTCTAACAGAAGCAACACTCATTAGAAATGAGCACTGAATTTAGAGTCCTGGCTTATCCTGAGCGAATTTAATTGTATAAACAAAAAATTCATTTAATTTCCTTGAGACTTAACTTTTCTCAACTGAACAATGAGAGGGCCGGACCAGAATGCTAGCTCCTAACACACAACTGTTCTGGGTGTTCTAACAAGGTATATGGGTACTCACATCCTCCTATTGACTGAATAATAATAAATTCTTCATTTTTGGAAGAAAATCATTTTCTTCAAGCAAGTGTTCAGTAGTGAGAGATACATATAGAAGAAGGGGAGTTGGGCTCAGTCCCAAGTTTCACCAACTGAAATATAGTCAACAATGAGTGTGCGCCACTGAGTTTTAACTGTGGACCAGACACCATTTCATCCTCAGACCAATACTATAAAATAGACATTACTGTTGCTATTATCATCCTCAGCTTGGAAGTTGAGAACCAGGAAGCACAGAGTAACAACAAGCTTGATTGAAATCTCACAGTAGGTGGCAGAGGTGCTGTGGAATCAGATGCCCCCTGGCCACCTTTGGCATCTAGACAAGTGTCTTCCACTGGAGTTGACCCATTGAGATCTGATGATCGAGGTTGGCCCTATCAGCCTATTGGTCTCCATTTCCTACAATTTCTACTGAGGGACTGGGGATTAACAAAAAAGAATAAGGAGTCTGGATCTCCTGGGTTCCTGTTCCAGCTCTGTTCTTATTAGCAGTGTGGCTCTGAGCCAGTGAACTTCTTTCCTCATCTGTAAAATGGGGCTAAGAATAACACCTACCTTTTAGGGATGTGGTGAAATAATTTATATGAAGTTGCTTTATAAACTATAATTTAATTGCTAAAAATAAAGCATTCCAGCAGGAACTCTTTTTTTTTTTTAGAAGAACATAGCACTGTAAATCCTCTAGTTTCATGTTGTTTTTGCCAGAAATAGTCTATTCTGAAAGAGGCAGCATGTGTGGTATAGGGAAAAAAATGCAGGTTTTATTCCTGGCTCTGCCATTTACTTAGATTTGTGGCCTTGGGCAAGTCATTTAATTGGGCATCCCATGGGGCCCAAAGCTCAAAAGGCCTTGTTTGTGGAGTTTAATGCTCTGTAGTTCCTGTCCTGAAATCTGCTTTTTTTTCCTTTGGATTTGTGTTTTGTAAGTGAAGTCTGAAGGGACAATAGAGCATGTGCTGGGAACCTGGCACTTCAGCTCCTGTGATGCCTTGCTTCCCACTGTGCTCAGGAGTGGATTCTGGCAGAGAACCCCTTTGCTGCTGCCAGATGCCCTAGGTCCTGCCTGACTTCCCCTCCTCAGCCCAGACCTGAAACTGCTGCCATCCTTTACTCCCAGCTAGAGCCTGATGCTGCATGAGAAGATCTGTCAGTTTTCCCATCCCATGGCACCTACCTGGCTACACCATGGTGCATCCATTGGGCAACCTGCCAGAGGCTACTGGGTACCAAGCATGCCCTAGTGCAGAGATTTAAGATTTCTTGGGTGTTCCATGTTTGCCACGGATGATTAGAGTGATGGACCCGTGAAAGGGAGACACTTGGCTCAACTTCCCCAGGCCCTACCCTGTTAGGGAACTGCACTGGTCAGGGGGATGGTGGAGGCCCAGCCAATGAGGCACCTGTGTCCTGCATCAGGAAGCAGGCTCCAACGTGTCTGAGAGACTCTGCCTCTCCCTACAAGTATCTTGTGCTTGAGAATGCTCTCTGGGCTGGCTCACACCTGGGGGCACTCGCTCTCCTCCTAACTTTCCTGGGATTGCTCTGTGTTTGTTTTAGGTTTTTTGACAAGTACAAGACATTCTTTGGGTACAAAATATGAATTGCATAATTTTGGTGATCCTGCATGGGCATTACATGCTTTTATAAATATTTGCACTTAAGAGCAGCATTGAACAATATAAAAACAAAAGGAAAATTAATGCTAATAACATAAAATTTTTATTTTTCTTTACTTAGAAGATTAAGTAGTAAATAAAACACCAAAACAAACTAAAACACTGAAGGAATTCAGAGAAAGACCAATTATCATTTATGTATATAAATGGCATTCTTTCACTTTTCTTTAAATATAGGGCCCACATTTTTCCTTTGGACTGGCCCCACAAATTATACAGCTGTAGATGCTTGCGGGTGGAAGCTTTGCATAATCATCTGGTTCCTGCCTCATTCTACATGTTAATCTGCAGGACCTCTGCTTCAAGTTGAAGCTTAGTTAGGGAACATGGTTGGACTGACCCCAAAATAGCTCACTGCTCAGATATCTGTGGCTTTAACTTTAACTTTCTAAGTGGGTAGAAAAGGAGAAATGGAAGCCATTCCCTTGGAAACCGTGGAGGTCATTTAACTCTAACAAGGATGATGCTTCTCTAGTCATTAATTAGATGTAATTTTCATTTTTAGTTCTTGGGTTGTCTAAAAAAACGATGAGAACAAAGAGAAACGCTCTAATTTGCCTGGACTTGTGGGGCTTATTCATGCATTCATTCACTCATCCACTCATTCATTCTCTCATTCTCTTATATTACCATTTCACAACATTGACTGAGTGCTTACTATGCTGTGAACACTTTGATAAACATTGAAAAATCTAAAGTAACTATGACATTCTCTCTCCTAAAGGGGTGGGGTAAACTTGGGGTGGCAACAGAAGACAGGCACATAAATAGGTTATGTTTTTGATGCAGCAAGTACATTGATTATAGCAACACAGAAAAAGATTCCTGAAGTACACAGATGCAGATCAGGAAAGATATCTGGGGGAAGGTGACACCTCTGCTACTTACTAAGTGATGAGCACAAGTTAACCAGGGTACAGAAGTGGTGGAGGCAGGGAAGAGAGCATTGCATAGATTAATGATAGCAGGATCAAAGGCATTGCGGAAAGAAGACATGCAGTGAGTGAAAATCAACAAGACATTCACTGTTAATCAGGCTGGAGATATAGGGACTGAACCACAGGGTGGGCTTCATCCTGTAGCTCTGGGCAGTTGGTGAATGCTTTTATGCCTGGAAAGGAGATGGCAGAATTTGCAATTTGGAGAGCACACTCCAGTGGCTATTCAAAGTATGAATTTGAAGGGGTAAAGATGGAGGTTGGAAACCCATTTTGGGAGCTCTTGCAGTGATAATACAAGATATGATGAAGGTCTGTACTAGGATAGTTATAGGGGGAGTGGAAATGTATCAAAGAAATACTGACAATGAAAACTGGATTTGATTATTGATTGAGTGCAGGCATGAGTTGAAGAGGGAGCCAAGGAAAACAGAAGTCTCTTGTTTGGGTGAGCCACGGTTGGGTATGAAGGAGACTTCAGGAGGAGGTGAGAGATTGGAGATACAGCAGGGAAGGATGAATGTGGTTGGAGCCTACTGTAGGAAAAGATGTTCACAGGAAGTTATCGGAGGCTGAAATTTGAAGAGAGGTTCGTGCTGGAGCTGTAGATTTGTAGGTGATCAGTGCCTATGTTGTAGCTATAACTGTGAAATGGATGAGAGCACCCAAGGAGAAGAACAGGGAAACGCTATGAAAGAAATAAGGAGAAGGCAATGAGGAAACAAGGGAGAGCATGTTGTCTCAGAGGCCAGGGGGATAAAGAGTTTTATGACAGGACATGAACCAGTTGTTAAATATGGCAGAGAGGCCTTAGAAGAAGTAGAAAAGACCCTTTGATTTGGTGATACAGAGCAGCTTGTGAGGGATCACAAGAGGATTCTCTCCAAGAGAATTGTGGGGACAAGTCAGATCAAAGAGGATTGTGAAGTAAAAGGAGTGGAGACAGTGAATGTGGACTACTGTTTTGAGAAGTCTGCATAAGAAAGGGATTGAGAAAACTTGGAAACAGTTGGGGAAGGAGCAGGGCTGAAGAAGGGCTGCTTCGTTTTCCTTTCTCTTTCTTTTCCTTTACTCTTAAGAGATATTGAAGCAAGTTTATAGGAAGTAGGGAAAGTACTAATGGAGAGGGAGTGCTGGAAATACAGGAGTGGAAAGGGGAAACTGGTGGGAGGAGGGAGGAAAGTCATGAGTAAGACAAAGGGCTTGGAGGAAGAAGCAGAGTGGGTGTAGGTGTCCTTTTTCTCCAGGAATACGTTGCTACTGGTACTTTTGCCATCCTGGGCACTTGTCAGTTCCTCCAGATAAGGTCCATGCCACTGCCTCATCCTGAAACTGAGTTGCAAACACTGTTGGAACAGGTCGGGTAACCATGCTGCGTTAGTGCTCTGCAGATGCATGTAACTTAGCTACTAGAAGGCTGCACTTTCCACGGCAGTTCTTTTTCTTGAGGGTTCCTCATAAAGATTCCCTGATAATTCCCCAAGTCTCTAATCTTACATTCTTCAATCTTATAAGATTCCTTGCTACACTACCCACCATGAACTCCAACATTTCTATCTCAATTTCTTTTGTCCTTGCCTTGATCTCATTTTTTTTTCTTGTGATATTCAAAATTCCACTGAGCTTTCAAGGTCCAATCAAGTGATATACTTGATCTATAACTTGCTTTCAACTTACATATACTTTAAAAAAATATTTGATGTCCTTTGTGTCATCTTTTAAGCTACTCTTAGTACTTTTTAGAGCAAGGAAGGGATTCGATCAACTAACCACTCAAGCATCATGATGCCTTTTCTTATCTCTTCTTTTCATCTTTTCAATCTCTTTGACTCATTCTTATATCAATTCCCAATTAACCTATTGGATCTCTCAAAGGCAAGCAAATGGTTTTTGCACCTGTTTGTACAGTGACAACGCACTGCACATAATACCTACCTACCACAATTAAATTCTTAGAGGAGAGGGATTTAGATAGGCAGGTAGACAGGAATTCATAGACATAAACTCCAGAGTTTACAAATTTTAATTCAGTGCTCATCATATGCGCACTTGCTGGTGACTGAAGGTATACAAAGATAAAAAAACAAAGCAGCCTCTCTATCTTGTAAGGGTACAAAATCTGGTGGGGATCTTCCAATATGTACATGTGAAATACCAGCACATAAGCACTAGTAACTATAGAAGTGGGCTTCCTGTGTGAATAGGGTTTTAACAGGCAAAAGACAGGATGAGAAAAATCACAAATCTGTGAAATACCATGGCTAGAAACCAGGGCAGAAAGGTAAGAGGATAATACTGGAAATGTAGTCTGGAAACCAAAGCCTGAGAGGGTTTGAATGATGTGCTAATAAAATCAGACTTTATATGTAGAAAACCTGGTGCCCTCAAAACTTTTAAGTCAGAGGACATGGTTAGATAATGTGTTTTAAAAAGATAACCCTGACAGCAGGATGGAAGTGAATTTGAAAAGAATGAAATTGGAGATATGTAGATCTACTAGGAGGCTTTTGGTATGGTGTAAGTGAGATGATAGTGGTAAATTGTGGGAAGGTGGTTACAGATTAGATGTTGAGAAGGTACATGTGTGCACGCTGGTGGGCTAGGTGATGATGAGCAAGGGTAATGCCCAGTAATATTTGCTGATCTTGCTTTTGAAAAGACATTAAGTGGTAAACAGTAATAATGACTCTAATTTAGTACATATTCTATAACACATTTCTCTAGATCAGCCCCAAGAAACTCCCTCTTACTCCCTGACCATTAAAATACTGTTCTTTAGAACCAGAATCCTTTCTCATTTCACCCATCTCCCTACCATCCATACTTGTTTTGACTTAGCTAATTCTTCAAGGAATTTTGGCTTGGTGTCCCTGCATTGGGTTAGACACATTTGCTAAGTAGACTATAGATTCTCCTACTTCCTTTGTTAGTTCCATAAAGGTAGACTTTTTGGTAATTTGCTCATTATTCTATTCCCAGCTTGCGTACAATGTCTGACATACAGTGAGTTTTCAATAAATATTCATTAAATGAATGTGGCTCTCTGATATTTTATTTGTAAATAAAACAGAATATTTTGAAAATGAATCTTCAAATAGTTGGCCATGAATACACCCAGTGAAGAAAAACAATGGGAGACTGTCTAGAGAAGTATGTTGTTCTTTATGTCTTTAAGTATAAATTAAAGCAGTTAGTTTTATATTTTTGAGGGCTTTCACACAATCAAAGTTCTAGAGAAAAAACACTGAGACCAAACTTTTTCTTTCCATCCTGTCCCCTCAAAGCATGCAAACTGGTTGCCTATTTTCATATGTGTGCAAACTAGTATCTTCAGTTTGCAAGTTCCTGTGGGGAAGGAGCAGTAAGCATCTCAGAACTAGAAAGCAAATGTGACATCAAAACACAAAAATGTCAGAAAGTTAAATTTCATTTTAGAAAATCTTGAGGGTGGTAAGCTATAGTGTTTTGCAGACAACCCAAGGTCACAGACAATACATTTATTTTAAGCATTCAAGACAATTTTACTTCCTACTGTCTGTCACCATATTAGACCCTAGAGACAGAGGTGTTAAGAAAACCATGCATGGGCTTCGTTCTTATATAGTTTATAGTCTAGGAGTGAAAGAATTGGTGATGGCCTGGTTTTTGAAGAGGTTAATTCAGATAAAGACCCAATTTTGGAACTGGTGCTGAAGAAAAGGAGTGGATTCTAGGAGTATAGCTTTGCACAAACACACACATATCATATCCCTGAGACAAGGTGTAATGTGGGATTGAGAATTCTCCCTAAAAGATCTTTTACCAGGAATCTCTGCAAGGACTCAGGTCTTTACTGCAGTATAAATGCTCAATGTTACCATCTGGGGATGATTTTTCCCAGCAGAAACTAAAAGGGAATCAATGACTGCTAGCAGCCTGATTTCCTAGATAAAAAGATTTTCTATTGTTCTAGAATATTTACAATCAGAGTCTCCTAAATCTTCTTCAGCGGCATAATCACCATCACAGTGTAATGGAAGAAAAATCCTGAAATAGCTAAGAAGGTCTGAGTTTGAAGCACTTATAGCTGAGATGCTACCATGTGCTCTAAAGATAACTTTGGAAGTTACTAAGAGGCTATAAATTCCTTGTTAAAATCTAGGGTCAGAGAATTCTTGGTCTCCTACTGAGTGAAACAAAGCCATGCATACTTTGAAATAACATTTTGGATTTTATCTTAATAGAATAATAAAATTTAATTTTATAAAAGATCTTAAAAATAGTTTTATATTGATATATTTTGAAATTTTAATATTTTAATATAATTAAATAAGCCATATTATTTAAAAAAAATTTTAAGTGTTGAGTCCATGTAATTATACAACAAAAATAACACATGTGGCAAAGTTGGGTAAGAAGTGCCTTTCAGGTTGTTGCCAGTTTCCAAATGTGTCTTTTGATTGCTAATGTTTGGTTACTTGTTAATAGTAATAGTTAGAATCATAATTTGTATTTTGTAGAGCATTTTCTATTTAGCTTTTACTTATATAAAAAATGCAGGATAGGTTAACTCTGATCTGGCCATGACTATCTTGAAAACTGACAGAGCAAGAACTGTGATGTAGTGATCTACTTTTACTGTGATGTTTCCCCTCCTCGTCCCACAGCATCACAACAAGGGATGTTGCACTAATTATAGGGAACTAAGAACATGAAAACAAATTAATACAGTGAAAATAAATTAATAATAAACATAAATTCATATTAAAATAAATGCTATTTTTACAAGTAATAAATTAAAATAGAAAATAAATTAATACATAATAGACAGTGATTCCATCACTCTATTCCTGCCCCTGTGTCTCAGGAGCCATTTCTTATTTTTGAAGAGTAGCAGCTACACCCCCACTATTTGGGCAATGGTGCCCTGTGAACGTGAGAGAATGTAAGACTGACATAGTCCTGTACAGAGAAGCCAGCTGGAATGCCAGATGATCAATCAGGAACCCCACCATGTTGCCTCAGATTTATAAGTGAAGCACAAATTAAAATGTTAGCTAGATGTACTCGACATCCTGTAACTTCACAAGGACTGTCTTTGGGGATATTTATTTCTATAGAAAGAACACCTGGCATTCCTTTTTGTAATATTTTGAATGAAGTATGGAATAATCAAAACAGAAATGCCTTATGCAATGTTAAAAATCTTTATACTCTGAGGGTTCAGCGGAAACTAGTAACTAAAAAGATTAGCCTGGCATCAAGCCTGAGCCTGCCAGAAACTGGCCAGGGTTGAAACTAGAATGAGTTGTAACACGGGTTCAATTGTAGGTTAGCCACAATCTTCCTGAGGCTCAGTTCCTTGTTCTGTGAGGCTGAAATAAGGAGATGAACTCCTGCAAGAAATTACTCCCAGAATGACACAGTAGATAAATAACATAGATAGCTGGCAAATAGAAGTGCTAGAGGAAGTGAGAAATGAAAGCATACAAGATTTTTTAAAAAAGATTCTTTTAAAATGTAGAGACATTCAACTTACTTCAAACTTTTAGAACTAGGATATCTATGTTTATATATTTATGTATCTATTCTTTATTGAAACTTTCCCTAGGGACCTCAGGAAGAATAGAAAGAAGAAATGGTTCATGCCATTAAAGATAAGGTATGGAAGGCTTATTCTAATAACATAGCTAGTAACTGCAAGACCAACATATATAATCCCTATGACTTCTACTCCAATAATTTTTCTTACTGAGTCATCTTGGTAGGTAATGGTTGTGAAATAGCTATGGTAAATTCAGCTGGTGAAGATAAGCCCACTTGTGAAGAAAATTCATTTTGTGCAGATTCCCATGGAGTAATCACAATACATTTTAGCCAGTGGTTCAGCTCTCTATCTTTCCAACTAGACTTCAAGCCTTAAGAGGTTTGTCTTAGTCCATCAAGTATCACCAGAGATTAGAACAACAACTAATGTACAGAAGATAGTCATTAAACACTTGAAATATGAATAACTGAATGAATGAAAGCATGAACCAATAAGTAACATCTGCCTTCAGGAATTGGGAATCTGAGAAAAAGAATGCATTTCATGCAAAATTTAAAAAAAAATAATATTGAGCAATCACAGTACTTGAATGGGGAATTAGGGAAAATAAAGTAGATTAGGGACAGTAAGGTTTAAATAGAGAATTTGTTTTGTTTTGTTTATCTTTGCTCTTAAGACTGATAATTTTATTTATGAACACAGCATTTAAGCTGAAAAGAGGACAGTTGAGAAGGTAAGTAACTAGAGAATGGTTAATGAGAAAAAGTGGGAAAGGGATTTAGAACACGGAAAATGATAAGGAGGGAATTGTAACGATGTTTTACAGGGAATGGGAAAAAGAAAAGAAAGGGGGGAAATTCAAGATGGCAGATTAGAGGCACCCAGAAATCACCTCTTTTCCATGAGACAGAATCAAAACAACTGGAGCATATCAAGGTGGGTGACTGCGGGAGAACAGTGAAGTTTAATAGTGCTTAGAGACTTGGAGAAACCCAGACACTTTGAACAGTGGAACAGAGGATGAAATGGAATACCACAGCACTGATCACACAGCAGCATGGAAGAAAGCAGGGGGCAGAGGCACAAGGAGAGTCCTAGAGAAAACCACTACCACAGGAATCTGCACCTTGCAGACATTTAGTATAAACAGACAATAGACTTGGAATCTGCACAGACAATTGGCTCTGAAAAAATTTTCTGCAATTCCAGCATATTCTCATGGTGCTGTTTAATAGTGTGCCATCTTGAGAAGGTCTTTACTATTCTGGAAGTCAAATACCCCTGCATTTCCTATCTCTGGGTCCCTGCTGCATATTACCATATTGGCTCAGTGGGTGACTGCCTTGATCCTCAGTTTGGCCCTGGGGGAAAGCCTCTGACATAAACCTGCTGAGGATTCTATGTGGTGGGAAAGTATACTGCCCCGCATGAAGGAATGGAAGATGATTCCCCCTTTAAAAGCAACAGTTTAGGAAGCCACCTACAGCAGGTGGAGGGAATGAGCAGTCATGTGTGATTTCCTACAGAAGCTGTCTCTCAGAAGATCAGTCATGGGCAGTGGATTGTGTGGAGCCCATTACTTTCCCCCACCAGCAAGAACAGCAGCAACACCATAGCCTCTCCCAGCACTCAAAGTACATATCACAAAAAGCCCCAGAGTCCTTGACACACTACAGCACTTGACATCCCTGCAGCAGAAAGGGCATGTAAGGTAACCTGTACCAGATGAGTTCTGTGCTCCATGCTACCTTGGTGACATGCTGCAACATCAGTGCCTGCCTTATTCTGAGTGTGTATCTCCAATAACTCCAGAAATATCTTTGCCTGGGGAGCTCTGAGTCTGCCCTAGCTCATTTTGCCATGCAGGGAAACAAAGGTATTCCAACTGGCTCAAGACACTCCTGCTGGTTGCCTGACAAACACATAAAAGTAAAGAAAGGGTGAAAAACTACCAGCCTTTGCTCATTCTCAGGGGTACACAGGAGACATGGCAACCTATGTAACCATCCATTCTTGCCTGCATAATTGAGCACCTCCTTGGCAAGGAGGAAAGTTTTATTTTTTATTAATACTTTGTTATTTATGTTTTTCAGTTGATACATATATTTTCTCCTTTTTCTCTCTCTTTTCTGCTCATTTTTAATATGTACATTTTTCTGTTTTTTATTTACTTATTGGTTCATTGAACACAAATGGAATATAGCTATTGTTTCTCTGGTTGTACACAAAGTAGAGTCACACCATCTGTGCATTCATACATGTACACAGGGCAATGATGTCTGTCACACATTCTGTTATTATTCTTATCCCCCCACCCCGACTCCACCCCTCACTTCCCTCCATGCTATCCATCCTTCTTCCATTCTAGCCACCCTTCCCCTCCTCATAATTAATCATCATTCACTTATCAGAGAGACCATTTGGCCTTTGGATTTTTGGGATTGGCTGATCTCACTTAGCATAACAGTCTCCAACATCATCCATTTACCTACAAATGCCATAATTTTATTCTTCTTTAAGGCTGAATAATACTCCATTGTGTATATACACCACAGTTTCTTTATCCATTCATCTATTGAAGGGCATCTAGGTTGGTTCCACAATCTAGCTATTGTGAATTGAGCAGCTATGAACATTGATGTGGCTGCATCACTGTAGTAATCTGATTTTAAGTCCTTTGGGTATAGGCCAAGGAGTGGGATAGCTGGGTCAAATGGTGGATCCATTCCAAGTTTTCTAAGGAATCTCCACACTGCTTTCCAGAGTGGCTGCACCATCTTGCACTCCCACCAGCAATGTATGAGTGTACCCTTTTCCCCACATCCTCGCCAACACCTGTTGTTGCCTGTATTCTTAATAAGAGACATTCTAATTGGGGTAAGATGAAATCTTAAGGTGGTTTTGATTTGCATTTCTCTTATAACTAGGGATGTTGAACATTTTTTCATGAATCTGTTGATTGCTTGTAGATCTTCCTCTGTAAAGTGTCTGTTCATTTCCTTTGCCCATTTATTGATTGGGTTATTAGTGTTCTTAGTGTAAAGATTTTTGAGTACTTTGTAGATCCTGGAGATTAGTGCTCTGTCCAAAGTGTGTGTGGCAAAGATTTTCTCCCACTCTGAAGGCTCTTTCTTTTTGATTTGTTTTACTTTTTAAAAACTTTTAGAAATCTTTCTCCTGTTTTCAACTATTTTTACTTTTTTCTCTTTAATTTTTGTTTCTTCTGTTTTATTTTTGCTACTCCTTTCTTTTAATATTGAATTTATTATTTTTTAACTTAGATTATTGTTGGTGTGGTTATTACTGTTTTTATTTGGTATTTATTTATTTATCTGGTTTGACTTTTGTTGTTGTTGTCATCATCATTGTTATTGTTCTTTCTTTGTGATGCTGAGGATTGTGCAATAGTTTTGGATGCTGCACCTATGAGGAACCTCAGCACAGGTTTAATTGCAATTGGATTTCAGAGTCTATTTTTTTTTTTTTTTTGCTTCTTTGAGTGTGATTAGAGGGTATTGACACTGTGCCTGACCCTGAGGCACATTTTCTCTACAGGTCTCACAAGAATGGGGTTCTCCTGATAGCTCAGGCCAGGTGTGTGCAGATAGCAGTATATATAGAGTGTACCCTCTATATATATTCTACTGTATTCTATTGTGTTCTTCCAGTATTGTCAGCAGGGTGAAGGCTGATAGAATATGGGAGTGACCTAGGCTGAGGTTCTTCATAGATATGGTATCCACAATGCTGTGTTATTTCTCTCTGCTATAATTATGGGAGTAAATGTCCAGGAGCAACAAGTTAGACCACTACCTCCCCAAGCTGTATCTACTTGGGACCAGGTCTATGGCTGGGAGCTTTTATCTCCCCTATTCTTTAAGTTGAAGTATCTGCCAAACAAACTGGTATTCCAAAGCACATCATCAAGAGAAGACTGCTTTCTAAGAAGGCCCTCTCAAAAAGATAGAAGAAATAGCCATTCAATCAGATGTGCAAATCACAACACAGAAACACAAGAAATATGAAAAAACAAGGCAACACACTCCTAAAGTTCATAACTCTCTAGTAAACCAATTCCAAAGATAACAAAGTGGATGAAATGTCAAAGAATTCAAAAGAATTATTTCTAAAAAGATCAATGAATTTCAAGACAACACAAATAAACAGCCAAATAAATTAAGGAAGAAAATGCAGGATATGAAAGAGCAATTCAATAAAAAGAGATTATGAAAAAAAATGGAAATCTAGGAAATGAAAAGCTTGATAAGTCAGATTATGTTATATTTTGGATGTGAGGTACCCCCAAAAGGTCATGTGTGAGACAGCGCAAGAAAGTTTAGAGAAGAAATGATTGGGTTATGAGAGTTTTAATCCAATCAGTGAATTAATTTAATGATGGGATTAACTGAGTGGAAACTGAAGATGGGTAGGGTGTGGCTGGAGGAGGTGGATAAGTGGGGGCATGGCTTTGGGGCACATATTTTATATCTGGTGAGTGGAATCTTTCTCTGCTTCCTGATTATGGCGTGAGCTCTTCCCTCTGCCGCACTCTTCTGCCATGATATTCTGCCTCATCTCAAGTCCTGAGGAATGGAGCCTGCTGTGCATGAACTGAGACCTAAAACCATGAGCCCTCAAATAAACTTTTCCTTCTCTACAATTGTTCTGGTCAGGTTTTTCAGTCATGCCAGTGGAAAAGTTGACTCTAACAGATTAAAAACTCAGTTGAAAGCCTCACTAACAGACTAGATCAATAAGAAAAAATATCAGGAATTGAAGACAAACTGTCATATTCAAACAGTAATAAAAAATAAGGATGAACAATATACAAGATATCTTGGACATCATTAAAATAACAAAATACACATAACTGGATTAGATATGGGAGAAGAGCTACAGGCTGAAGGCATGAAAAATTTATTCAGTGATATAATTGCAGAAAATTCGCCAAATCTTGGGAAAGACATGGACAACCAGACACAGAAATAACAGAAGGCATTTAGAACCCCAAATAGACATGAATAGAAAAGAGCCTCTCCACAACATGTTATAATTAAACTACCAAAAGTACAGAACAAAGAAAGAACATTAAAAGCTATCAGAGAAACGCTAAGTCACATTTAAAGGCAATCAGGATAACGGCAGATTTCTCAAAGAAACTCTAAAGGCCAGGATGATGTATTTCAAGTCCTGAAAGAAATAGATTACTATACCTAGCAGTTATCCTTCAGAATAAAAAGAGAAACAAAAGACCATCAATAATAAGCATAAACTCAGATAATTCATGACTACTACATCAACATTACAAAAGATATGTAAGGGAATCTTATGGCCAGAAGATAAACACAATCATAAGAGCACAGAAAAAAATGAATCTTACAACAAGAGTAGATAAGGAAATGATAATTAGAATCACACAGAAAACCACTAAACCTCTAAGATGACTAATAAAGGAAGAAATGAACATAGAATACTCAAAACAACCAGAAGAAAACAAAATGAGAAGTACATTTATTTCAATACTAATCCTGAAAGAAATGGTCTTAATTCTCTAATTAAAAGATGTTCACTGACTGGATTAAAAATCAAGATTCAACAACAGGATGTCTATAAGAAATTCAACTTAATGGCAAAGCCATACACATTCTGAAAGTGAAAGAATGAAAGGAAAATGGAATCTGAAAACAAGCAGAAGTAGCTATACTCCTATATGATCAAACAGACATTAATTCAAATCAGTTAAAAAGACAAAATAGTTCACCATGTAGAGATAAAGTAAACAATTTATCAAGCAGATATGATTTTAAATAAGTATGCAGTGAACTCTGGGTCACAAAACTTTATAAAACAAACACTATTGGGTATAAAGGGAGAGATAGCTCCAACACAATAATGAGCTATCTATCACAAATGGATCATCTTTCTATCACCCCATCCTCACAAATTGATACATCATCCAAGACAAAAAATCAACAAAGTAACATCAGAGTGAATTACACTGTAGATAAAATAGACTTAACAGACATCTACAGAATATACCATAGAACAGTTGCAGAATGTACATTCTTTTCATCAGCACCTGGAGCTTTTTTCACAATTGATCATATTATACCATAAAGAAAATATTAGCAAATTCAAAATAATTGAAATAATTTCTTGAGTCTTATCATATCATAATGGAATGAAACTAGAATTCAACAAAAAAAGAAACTACAGAAACTGTACAAAAACACGAGGGTAAACAATTCACTTTTGAATGAATAGGAGGTCATTAAAGAAATTGGGGAAATTTAAAAATCCCTCAAATCAAATGAAAATGGAACATAACATACCATAATCTATGGGATACAGTGAAAGCAGTACTAAAGGGAAGTTTACAATTATGAGTGTCTATCTTTAAAAAAAGGAAAGACCCCCAAATAAATAACTGAATGATACATCTCGAAGTCTTAAAAAAACAAGAAGAAACTACACCTCAAATCAACAAAAGGAAAGAAATAATAAAGATAAGGGCATAAATAAATAACTAAAAGATTAAAAGAACAAGACAAAGAATCAATGAGCTGGGCATGATGGCACATGCCTATAATCCCAGCAGCTCAGGAGGCTGAGGCAGGAGGAACACCAATGCAAAGACAACCTCAGCTCAGTGAGACCCTGTCTGTAAATAAAATACAAAATAGGGCTGGGGATGTGGTTCAGTGGTTGAATGCCCCTGAGTTCAATCCCCATTAGCCATCCCCCCAAAAAAATCAGTGAAATGGTTCTTTTAAAGCACAAATAAAATTCAAACCTTAGATAAGCTAAACAAAAGAAAGAGAGAAGACCCAAATAAAATTGGAGATGAAAATGGGGATATCACAACAGATACCACTGAAATCCCTAGGACCATTAGGGAATATTTTGAAAAATAATATGATAATAAACTGGAAAATCTAGAAGAAAGGGACAAATTTCTAGACACATGTGACCTACCAAAATTTAACCAAGAGGACATAAAAAACTCAACAGATCAATAATAAGCAATGATATTGAAGCAGGAGTAAAAAGTCTCCCACCAGGCATGGTGGTTTACACCCGTAATCCCAGTGGCTTTGGAGGCTAAGGCAGGAGGATAACAAGTTCAAAGGCAGCCTTAGCAAAAAGCAAGTACTAAGCAACTCAGTGATACCCTACCTCTAAATAAAATACAAAATAGGGATGGGGATGTGGCTCAGTGATCAAGTGCCCCTGAGTTCAATCTCCAGTATCCCTACACCCAAAAAAAGTCTCCCCACAAAGAAAAGCCCAGGACTGTATGGATTCACTGTTGAATTTTACCAGACTTTTAAAGAATAACTAATTCCAATGCTCCCCATCTATTCCATGAAATAGGAAGAAAAGGAACCTTTTCAAACTTGTTCTACAAAACTAATATTATTCTTCTACCAAAACCTGATAAAGACAGAACAAAAGAAGAGAATAGACCTGTGTCTTTGATGAACATAGATGCAAAAACCCTCAATAAAATGCTTGCAAATTGAATTCAATAGCATATTTAAAAGATCATAAACTATTATCAAGTTGGTTTCATTCTAGGAACACAGGATAGTTCAATATATGAAAATAAATAAGGATAATATAGTACATAAATAGAATCAAGGGTGAAATCACATGATCATCTCATGAGATGCAGATAAAGCCTTTGATACAATTCAACATACTTTTATGACAAAATCCCTGAATAAATTAGTTATAGAAAAATCATACCTCAACCTAACAAAGGCTTTGTATGAGAAAACCATAGCCAATGTCATACTTAATGGATAAAAATGGAAAGAATTTCCTCTAAGATCAGGAACACAACAAGAATGCCCACTCTTATCACTCTTATTCAATATGGCATTTGAAATTTTAGCCAGCACAATTAGACCAGAGAAAGAAATAAAAGGGAAACAAATAGGAAAAAAGTCAAATTATACTGTTTGTAGATGATATAATGCTGTACTGAGAAAATCCTGAACATTCAACCAAAAGACTTACAACTGATTAAGCAAATTGAATTCAATTTGCAATGTAATAGGATACAAAACCAACATAAAAAATCAGTAGCATTTCTATATACCAATAATGAACTCACTGAGAAAGAAATCAGGAAAACAATCCCATTCACAAAAGTTTCATAAACCACCAATCAACCAACCAACCTAGGAATAAATGTAAACAAGGAGATGAAAGACCCCACCCATGACAGTTATAAAACACTGAAGAAACTGAAGACAGTAGAAGATGGAAAGACCTCCATGTTTATGGATTGGAGGGATTAATACTGGTAAAATTGCCATAGCACCAAAAGTGATCCCCATCAAAATATCAATGACATTTTTCATAGAACTAAAAGAAAAAAAAATCCTAGAATTTATATGAATGCCCAAAAGGTCCTAAATAGCCAAAGCAGTCTGAGGAAAAAGAGCAATGCTGGAGGCATCACAACACCTGATTTCAAAAGAGACTACGAAGCCGTAGTAACAAGAA
Organism: Glaucomys volans; assembly: GCA_020662805.1. NCBI lineage: Eukaryota > Metazoa > Chordata > Mammalia > Rodentia > Sciuridae > Glaucomys > Glaucomys volans. The sequence continues at coordinate 193,920 of JAJEJO010001244.1, forward strand.
TATTATGGTAGTGGCATAAAAAAAGTCACATGGACCAGAGGAATAGAATGGAGGACCCAGAAATAAATCCATTCTTTTATAGCTAAGTGGTTCTTAACAAAGTTGTCAAAAATTTACATTGGAGAAAAGATAACTTCTTTATCAAATGGTGCTGGAAAAACTAGATATTCATATGTAGAAAATGAGACTAGACCCTGTCTCTCACCCGGTAAAAAAAAATCTAAAATGGATCAAAGACCTCAATATAAGACCTGAAACTATTAAACTGCCAAAAGAAAACATAAGGGTGACCCTTTCAGTTATTGGCATGGCAACAATTTCCTAAATAGAACTCCAGTGCTTTAGGAAATTAAAGCAAGAATTGAAAAATAGAATTATTTCAATTTAAAAGCTTCTGCCCAGCAAAGGAAACAATCAACATAGTGAAGAGATGATCTACAGAATATGGAAAAATCTTACCAGCTATTCATCTGATCAAGATTGGTATCCAGAGTATATAAAGAACTCAAAAAAATTAACAAATGAACAAGTAATACAATAAAAAATGGACAAATGATCTACTTCTCACAAGAAGAAGAAATGTTGAATAAAAATATGAAAGAATGCTCAATGTCTTTAGTCATTAGGGAAATGCAAATCATAACTACATGAGATTCTGTCTCACCTCCATCTGGATGGCTATTATCAAAAAGTAAAAAATAAAAGATGCTCGTGAGGACATTTGGAAAAAGGAAACCTTGCACACTGTTGGTGGGAACATAAATGGTACAGCCACTATGGAAAACAATATGGAGGTACCTCAAAAAACTAAAAATAGAACTACTAGATGATCCAGATTTACCACTCCTAGGTATTCATTCAAAGGAAATGAAGTTAGCATACAAAAGAGATACATGTATACCCATGTTTATTGAAGCACTATTCACAATTGTCAAGAAATGGAATCTGCCTAGGTGGCATCAACAAATGAATGGATAAAGAAAATATGGGCTATACACACAATGCAGTATTACTCAGCCATAAAGAAGGATGAAATCATGTGATTTGCAGAA
>JAJEJO010001244.1:195071-212526 GCA_020662805.1 Glaucomys volans
TTGAACTTGGGGCACTCGACCACTAAGACACATCTGCTCAGCACCTTGTCATTGCCGAGGCTGGCTTTGAACTCATGAATCTCCTGCCTCAGCCCCCCAAGTCACTGGGATTACAGGAGTGTGCCACCATGCCCAGCAATTAGGTTCTTTTCTGGACAACTTTAGAAGCTGAGAGAGTATAGGTGAGAAACTAGAGTCATGGAATAGACAAAAAAGGGAGAGTCAGATACATGGCATGGATTACCCACAGGTAAAGAGAAAGGAAGAAAATGGTCTCAAAGAGGTCATGTCTGTGACCAGTAGAAAATGCCCCTGCCATGCAGGTAGAAATCAAAGTTAAACCATGAACTGGTGGGCTGTCTTTGGCTTCATCCTCCTTTCACTTTGATACCTGCTCTCAGGGTTGCTCTGAGCAGGCCAGGGAACTCTCACTGAGCTCTAGAATTTTCCCAAGCTCTGGACCTTTCTCTACTCTTCTCAACCATCAGAACTTATCCAGCTTCTACCTTATTCTCTCAGGTCACCTGTTTCGACAAAATGACAAAGGAAGCTAATTGATTTTCTCAAAGCAGTTGCTATTGCAGGCTTAGCTAGCTAAGGGTTGCTTTGCTGATTGCATATATGTGCAGTCCAATTAACATACAGTAAATGAATGAATGGGCTGCTTTCATTGTGCCAGGCCCTGAGCCAGATGCAGCAGAGTATGGTGGAACAGCACATGTGCTTTGGAGACAGACACACTAAAGACAGAATCTAATTCTCAGTTTCCTAGCCACGCGCATGGGAGAATCTCTCTCTTGACCATGGATTCTTCATCTGTAAAGGGGATGGGAATATGAAAAATGGTGGAATGAGACAGACATCATTACCCTATGTACATGTATGATTAACAATAATGATATGAATGTACATCATGCACAACCATAGAAATGAAAATTTGTACCCCATATGTGTACAATGACTCAAAATGAAGTCTGTGAAAAGAAAAAAAAAGAATGAATAATAGTTTTTTCATCCTCAGTTTCCTCTAACAAACAGAAATAATGTTGCTTATGTTGCCTGGTTGATTTTAGGATTCACATATGTGTAAATGATAATAATGCCATTATTTTTATTCATTTATTTATCCTCACTTTTGAAAGGAAGAACTGAGGCACAGGCAGGTAAGGTGGCATGATAAAGTCACCTGGCCTAGAAATTTCAGAGTCTACATTAAATCCAGGCAGCTGTCTTCACATTCTTAACCAACACACAAAGTCATTCAGGTGGTCAAGTGCTTCCATCTATAGCTCCTCATTGATTTCACTTATCTCATTCAACCCTCACCAAATTTCTGTGCAGTAAAGCAAAGCCCAGAGTCTGTGGCGCTGGGCCAAAGTTAGTCACTAATTAGTTACAGATCTTAAAATCAAATGCAGGGTTTATGGCCACAAATGTAAATATAAGAAAGAGAAAGCTTGTTCTAGGTCCAGGGGTAGGTGCCTGCATCTCTCCTGTTTATCCAGGAGGTCTTTCTGCATTACTTTTAAAATTTTAGCAAAGCTAAAACTTGGCTAAGTGTCATCAGTTGAGAAGGAGAGTGAAGGCAAGAGTTCAACGAGTGGGTTTGAACCCCTTACAAGGGGCTACTGGTCAATTATTTCTTACTAAGTGGTGCTATCAGCCCAGGGTAAAACAAATTAGATTTTTAAGAAGGTGAAAAAATGTCACTATAAAATCAGATAAGCCTACAGCAAGTTGGGAATAAATTCTATCATAGAAATACATCCTGCCTGATATCAAAGGGAGCCAAGAAATCATGCCAAGAGATTCTTGGATGAAAACTGACATTTTCTGCTGTAGAGACAGAAGTAGAAGCACTGATTGGAGAATTATATTATGAAGAGTTCTAAAATATTTATCATCATTTTAGGTCATTTATTCATTTACCCCTTTAATGCTCATTTCTTTTGTGCCTCTGGGTCGAGCTTAAAAGCAAATAATGAAAATTCACTTGGTTTTTATACAATAATACAAAGCAGAAAGCTTCCTCTGGTCCTTCATTTTAAAAATAAAAGCAGTTCCGAGAAATATTAGAACACTAAAATGTTCTTTCAGAAATATGGCTTTTGTCATTAATAAGCATGCTAGATTTGTTTGACTGGATTATGAATTTTTACTTTTTTTGGGTAACTTACTACAACTTGAATGTTTCAAAAGGGGAAAAACTGATAAGAACAATTAAAACTGCTATTGCTTCACTTTATTAGATGACCCCATTATGCTTCTTTCTGGATTTGACTTAGGCACCTTCCCGTTCAGGTGGCTTTTACTACTTCCAATTTCCTCGCTAAGTTGTTGAGGCTGGCTTTGAACTCGCCATCCTCCTGACTCAGCCTCCCAAGTCGCTTGGATTACAGGCATGCGCCACCACACCCGGCTTCCAATTTCAATTAAGATGTCCTTCCTCTGTGCTGCAGGAGTATTCCGCACAAACCACTATCTATCACTGTCCTTAGCAGACTGCACTGAAGCTATCTGCTTGCATATCTGTCCCCTGGAAGACAACTAGGACGATGACCACGTCTTAATGCTCACCTGGTGTCTTCAGCACCTGCCAGAACTCACAAAATGTTTGCCAAACAGCACTGAATTTTAAAATGACAACCTGCTCACAGAATGGCAGAATGCTTCTTCTGCCCACACAAAATTCACCATTTCAAGGTTACCAATATATATTAAAGGTGCCATTTTCTAATGGCATTAAAGACACGCAAAGTTAAAGAAAAAGTGAGTCTTATTTCCCAGGTCAGAACTTATTTCCCAGGTGCTCACTATTTGACTTATATAACAGTAAAAAGTACTTTTTAAAAGTATCATTTCTATTTCTCAGGTTTGAAGGATACTTTTGTTACTGTCCTCATAGCTTTCTATTTTGGCTCTGAATCCAGAGACATGAAAGAGGTTTGACTCAGCTACTGCTTAATACTGCACAAACCTGAGAGAGAAGACTATTATATAAGCTAATGTGTATTTTAAGGTTTTTTTTTTTTTCGTAGCCAATACCTAGATGCCACCTTCCAATCTTATGAAAGTACTGAAACCCAGTGTGTGGGAAAGAGAGGTCCCCTTCTGACTCTGTATTCCTTTTAAGCAGAAAAAAATAAAAGCAGTTGATTAAGGGTTAGCAATTTTCTTTTCTTTCTTTATACGTACTTGTAATTCATTTAATGCAGGAAGTGGGCTGAGTTTTCTTGTTCTTTCCAATTCAACTGTCAGAGAGCTTTCTTGCCAGCCTGCTATGGTTACCGTGGCAACAAAATGATGGTGGCAGTAATATGATCTCATATGCCTTGTGTCAATAGCATCAGATCATCAAGCTTGAGGATAATTTTGACAATAAGTTTGAGTTGTGGATTCAGGATTCATTAGCATTTGATTGATTTACCAGAAATAGTGGGCAATTATAGCCCTAAACTAATAAAAGCATGTTCACAAAGATTAGCATTTACCCCAATCATATAACATAGACAAAATCTTATGTTCCATGGAAGTCTAAAATTTGTTAACTGCTTATAATTATTTCAACTGTCACTAAATGGTACCGATACTATTATAACCATTTTATACATGAGGAAATAAAGGCTCATGCAATGTGCTTGTATAAGGTAGCAAGCAATCCTGCAATGAAGATGAAACTTCAACTTGGGGCTTCTGGCATCAGTCACAACCTTTTCCTTATTCCCATGCTGGGAACTGATGAGTATTAGGAAAATGTTCTCAGGTGCACAGGATAGACACTGGAATGCCTGGATTAAAAACAGTTAAAATGTGTCTGTGGTTAATAGCAACTATTGATTTTAAAACACTAGTATTTTACATTTGGGCAATGCTTCATACTTTTCACATCTCCCATTGCAACCTCCTTCCCTAAGGCTTCTCTGATACCTACACATGAACACAAGCTTCTCTTTTTTTTTGGTGAAGCTTTTGTTTGCTATATATACAAACTAAACTTTAAAAAAATCTTTTTTATTGGCAAGGCTTCTTCTCTTTCCCCATTGGTTATAGCCTGTGTTTTATTTGTTATAAGTTGCATTTGTTTTCCCATTGTGAGCTCCTTGAAGGCAGGCGTTGTTTTCCATTCTTGGTAAGTCCCTGTTTCTGGCACATAATAGATACCAGAAATTCTTATTATTTATTAAACTGAACTCATCTGACACCCATGTATTCCCATGATGGAGGTATAGCAATCACTATGATCCATCATTTTATGAAAGAAAAAATAGAAGTTGCATGCATAATATAGGATATTTAATTATTCCTATCCCAGTCATATCCTCCTCTTTCCATATTGTACTGTTTGCCTTTATCCTTCATTTTTTTCCTCCATTTAGTCTTTTATTCACTCAAACAATTATTGGTTGCTCCATATATATATATACATGAAACATATTGTTCATTACTAAGATAAATAAGACATAGTCCTTATCATCAAAGGGCTCACAGATATTGCAAATAGTTTTCTGTCCAGGCAAGAAAATAAAATAAAACCTCATATGGAACCTGGAGTATGCACTATGTCACAAATTAATAGGCTTTTTCAGAAAGCATCTTCACAATATGTTTCAAGTCCTTTAACATCAGACTTTAGAACTACATAAGTCTTAAGGTATCACCAATATAGGGTGACTACTAACTATGCATTGATTTTTTTTTCCTTGAATATGAAATCAGAATTCCTAACTTCTCACAGACTTCCTAAACTTAACATGTTGGAGAGGAAAGAAACCCAGCATCTAACCTAAGGGGAACATGCAGAAAAAGGCAGATGATTAAGGTTAGAGTCTGGACTTTGCTATTTGATATGTCACTTTGGTCTTGACTCTTCTGTTTGTTATGACTTTGGATCTTATATTAGGTTTTGTACCTGGCACAAAACACAATGCTCTAAAAACTTCTTGACTGAATGACTTAGTTAATCAATCATAGTCAAAGAGAATGAAAAATGGCAGCATAAAAAAGCCCAAATAGTATTAGCATTAGGAAGTACTCAGTAAATATTTTTAAATGAATGAATGGGATATATAATATGATTAGATCTCTTTTACCCAAATATACACAATTAGGAAAAAAAATTTAGACAATCTTTACTTCTTTTTCTTTAGTCTCCATACCCTAGCATCAGGTTTATTCACCTCTACAGGGTCTTGGACTTGTGCCTTTTTCTTAGTCCAATCGCATGATCTGGTCTCTTCTCAGTTAGGCTCTTTCAGGCAGGCCTTTGGCTGAACTCCCTTTCTTTCTAGGCTCTTCTCTTCCAAGACATTATTCAAATTGTTAAAGTATAACGAAGATTGCATAACTCTTATGGCCAGAAATTTTGAATTTATTTTTATATTTTAATTAAGAAACTTTTAAGGATGGCAATCAAGATCCTTCAAAAGGTGATCTTCATTTACACCTTTCCATATACTCTAAGGTGTAGCTTTCCAATCCCCCAATACACTTTTAGACTTCTAAGTTTTTTACCTTCATTCCTAGTTAGTGAATTAATAATAAATAGCTTTGTAATAATTTGCAGCACACTTTGCATCTTGCAAAGAATTCACATATGTATATACTGAAACTTCACAGTAACACAATAATAGGCAGATATAGTATCATCATTTTCATTTCACACATGAGGAAACTGAAAATCGAAGAGGTTCAAAGATTCTGAATCTTATAACCTCTATGAGAATTATGTCAGAAAATATTTCTGTCTGTGTTGACTGTTCAACAATGGAATAGGTATATAAAAATCTTTAAAATAACAACTGTGGGGCTGAGGTTGTGGCTTAGTGGTAGAGTGCTTGCCTAGTACATGTGAGGCACTAGGTTCAATCCTCAGCACCACCTTAAAAAAATAAATAAAGTTATGCCCATGTACAACTAAAACTTTTTTTTAAATTACAACTGTGATTTCAAAATATTAATGATTGACATTTGCTCAGCTCTGTAGTACAAAGGCTAATAATGATGACTGAAGATAAACTACCTGGGTGGGAATCCTGGCTCTTTATTTCCTATTTGTGGAGGCTTGGACAAGTCACATCATCTCTCTGTCCTTCAATTTCTTCATCAAAATGGGCATACCAACAGCCTCTATTGCATAGGATTGCTATAAGGATTGCATGGGTTCTACACCTATAAAGTGCTAGAATAATATCTGACACATAGTAAGCACTTACATGTTGCTATCTTCAGAGACATAATGTAAACATTTGCAATGTTCCCTGACCCTGAGAAGCAAAATTAATTGCTTCCTTTTTGGTGCTCCAGTAGCAACTGCTTTGTATCATCTACATAGTGGACACAATGACTGCTTCAGGATGTTGGCTCAGCATGGACTCAGAATGTATGAATTTACTCCTTATTAGGGAGAGTCACTCATTTTCTCTACACCTCAGTTTGCCATCTTAAAACACCTGAATAACAAAAGTATTTGTGTTGTTGAATTGTGTGGTGGTCATTTTATTAACTAGTATGCACACAAGGTATTCAGTGCTTGGCACAGAATAAGCTCAATAAAATTTAGCAACTGTTATTACTCAAATGTTCTACACACTAAATTTTGGGTTAAAATCTGTCTTTTTGCTCTAATTATTCCTGTCTTTATTCCTTTCACACAGTAGATTTTAAAAATTAAACATTTGTTTTTTGTTTTTTTGTCTTTGTGGCACTGGAGATTGAACTAGCAGTTTCACCATGCTAGAAAAATGCTCTAATATTGAGCCACTTCTCAAGCCCTAAAAATAAACATCTGAATACACGGGATTTTTAAATAAATATGATTTTATTGAAAGATAAGCTTAATCTTGGTACAGAAAATTTCAAATCTTAAGTTGATGCATATTGGGACCCACATGCAAAAGCATTAACTTCTAGAAAAAGCTATCTTTAAAAATGTCTCATTGTCATATAATAGTAACCTAGTGGTTGTCAGAAAATTATGAATATAACATAAAACAAATTGGGTTTAGATTTAAAAAATGGTATTATCTCACCCCCAAATAAAGCAAGATTATAGGGGACTTTATAATACTAAAAAGCTTGAAAATTTTCTTCTGTACTTTGGTGTATCTGGGGAAGGAATAGAATTGATTACACTGAGTTTGAGAGCATTTTAATGCACAATTTTTTATTAGGCAACTTTATATAATGCAACTTCCTGAAAGAGTGACTGTACAGTACCTAGTGCTAAATTCAGTAGCAAACTCAAATCTTTTCACTTTCATAAAGATTTCAGGAATGAACTTAATATTCTGTATACCAAATTGAAATATAATAGTAAGTGCTGCAATGCTGTGAGCCCACCACCTACCAGACTGAAGAGAAGCTCCTTTTCATAAGCTTGAATTAAGTATTATGCATATTTCTAGTTCACTATCAAAAGTAACTGCACATACACACCAAGAAAGGATAGAAGAAAATGAATGAGCAGTCAAAATGATTGTAGGTGACTTTAACCAAAAAGATCAGAAAATTTCACCTTGGAATGCATTAATCTTCTATTATTAGGACTTAAGAGGTGGCAGGGGTAAAGAATTCCCCAGGATTCTCTGATGTATGTCCAGAGGTGTTGGATCCAAGTTTTTGGCTTCAGGTAATGGCAATAACAGCAGCCAACATTCACTGAGTATTGACTTCATGCCATCACTTAGGCAAACCTTGCGCCTCTGCAGCAGGCTCAGTAATGGCCCCCAAAGGTATCAGGTTTAATCCCTGGGATTTATAAATATTACCTTATTTGGAAAAGGATCTTTACAGATGTGATTAGATTAAGGATTTTGAGATGGGGAGATTACCCGGGATTATCTGTATGGGCCTAAATCTACACATATGTATCAAAATACAGGCAGAGGGAGATTTGGCAGGCAGTACACAAGGAGGTAATGTGACCACATAGAGATAAAAGTGGCCATAAGTTAAGGAATGTGGACAGCCACAAGAAGTTAGTGGAAGCAAGGAGCATATTCTCAGAACATCTGGAGGGAGCATGGTCCTGCCAACACCTTGACTGCGGGTTCACATACTGATTTCAGACTTGTGGTCCCCAGAACCTTGAGAGAATAAATTGTCTTAAGACAGTAAGTTTGCAGTAATTTGTTATATAAGTCACATGAAACTAAATTAAGCATCCAACCATTGAATTAAAATACTGAAATACTGATGAATTATATATTAATATACTAATGTAATATAATATATAATATTATAATATACTAATATACTGTTCATTCCTTCATAAACCTCCCCAATTTTTGATTTCTTTGTTCTGTGGGCTGCTGCTGGTAAAAGAAGAGCTACTGAAGATAAAGTAGCCTTCTGATGCTAAGCATCACCTGCTGACATTTGTGCAAAATCACTTCCATTGTCAGTCCTACCTACTTACCAGTTGGGATTGACACACAGGTACAGTGAGTCAAGGTTGGCCTTGAATGCCTTGTTTTTCCCTCACAGATTTTCTTAAATATAGAACTACAAATGCTGTTATTTTAGTATGCCTCTTTTCCCATATAATCTCATTCATTTATACAGTTTGGATCCACTAATAATTTTTTAAAAATCTGTGAATGCAATGAATACATTAAGTAATAGATTTATTATTTCTTTTGGTCAGAAAAATTTAAGAACTTGCTATATGCACGACATTGATTTAAAAACTAGAGATTCAATGTTACTTATGAGACATTTCCTGACCTCACTTAAATTCTTGTTGAGATGAAAAGAAATATTATCAGGTCACAAAGAGTCAAAGCATGGTGTGGAAATGCCATAAGGGGAGGATGGAAACAAGGTTGACATTCAGATTTCTGGCTTAGATGACTGAAAGAATAGCGATGCCATTCACTGATGTGGGAACCACGAGAGAAGAAGCAGAGTTGGTGAGGATGAGGGGTTTAAGGTAGCTGCGGAGAATCATACTGAAAAATAGGTCTGGCATTAAGGAGAGAGATGAAGTGTGAAGTTATAGGTTTAGGGATTATTTGACCAGAGTGATAATGAAAGGAATGAAATTGATTATCCCTGGACATGGTGTAGGGGGAGAAGAAGAGAGAGGCTTAGGAAAAGCACAGGATTAATACAGCACATGGTATATAAAAGGAATGATAAGGAAAACAGCTTGAGATTTAAAGGGGTCTGAGAGGAGATAAAATGAAAGTCAATTGAGTCTACCCATTGAGGATGGCACTGAATGCTAGCTTCAAAAGTTTGACTTTTTTTTCATATGTATTGAGTAGTAGAGGTTTTGATTAGGTGACCAATAGGACTATAGTTTTGCTCCATAACATGAATCTGGGTAGTGTGTGGGATGTGCATTAGAGAAGAAAGACTGAGAGTAAAGAATTGGCAGGTTAATATGATATCAACAATTAGAGAAAACAAGGGCCTGTGTTTATATTACCCTCAAATGAACTAAATAGAGTTGGCATCAAAGGCACACACTGGAGTGTTTATTTCTGTATTAAGGTTTTGAATTTTGTTTGTAAAGGTGGAAAGAGAGGAAATCAACATACCATGAGAAAAAAAGAATTGGTGTGTGGCATGACCCAGTTTATTTATGGAGAACTTTGAGGAAATAGGATGGGTAGGATGTCACACGATGTGTCCTGGCAGTTGAGAGGAAAGTTAATAATAACTATCTCCATGGGCTGAACGGTGGCCCCTTGCTGAGTGGGTTGTTAAGGGCCATCAAGAAGTGAATGAAAAGAATCATTCCTTTGTTCCCTTTATGGGGTTGCTGACAAATGAAGTGAGTTCAACTCAAAGAACAACGAAGCCCAAGGGTAACAGTTTTATTTTATGATTTGCTTCTTGAAAGTTACTGCTGAGTTGATGTGGATGGTGGAGATGATTCTTTGACCTTGGAGATCTTAATATCATTTTTAGACTTGGAAAAGAATTAGTAAGGTCTTAGGAATATCCTACCAAAGGGACTGTGCATTTGGTAGTTAACTGGAGTGATTTCTGAAATATTATTTTTTAAAAAATGTGTGAAAATATGTTCGTTGGAGCCATAGAGACCAGGGTTGAGTATCACTTCTATCAATCTGTGACTTTGGGAAAATTATATAATCTCCTTAAGCATTAGACAAAATGGGAATAAGAACAGATTTTTGTGAAAATTTAATAAAATTATATGTAGCAAATCAGTGCCTGAGATTTAATAGGTATATAATAAAAGTTAATTCCATTCCATATTTGAAGGCTTTACAAAATATTTGTTGAGAATATATTGAATAGAAGATTTCAGAGAAGTAAATTGATCTAGGGATAGTGGGAGAAAATTCCTTAAGAAACAAAATACAAAATGTTGTTGAAGTCATTCAATTTACTTAGTTTGCAACTGTATCTGGAGCCATTTTCTTGATTTTACATGAAATTTTCAAGAATTTTTAATCAGTGAGTTTTCTCCTAACTTCCATTCAACTTTCACAGATAGGCATTTAGAATAACTAATACAATCCTTTTCTAGGGTGTACTGCAGAGTGCCTCAACTTACTGTGAATGCACGGTAAATAACTCCCAATATGAGACAACAAACAAAATGCATGTATAATCAATTCAGAAAAATGCTTAAGAGGTTCCATAAACATGTTTTCATAAATGCATGCTGCCTGCCAACTTGCTGGATTTGAAGAGTTGCTATAACAACCAGCAGTCCCCTCAGCAGCCTTAGCACTATGTATTCTTGGATCTTTCACTAAGAAATATTATTATCTTGTCTGAGCCTGTTATCTCAATTATTTAAGCACAGTACTAAAAAAACCAAGGTAGAGGATTAAAAGTATACATTAGCAACAAACTTCTCTCCATGGGCCCTGTTCCAAGGTCACTTACCCATTCATTCAATTCATTCATTCAAAAGTATTTGTAGAATGTCATTTGCCAGGTACAGTTTTATATGCTAGAGGTACAGCAGTAAAGCAAAAAACAAAAACAAAAACAAATCAAAACAAAACAAAAACTCAAACCAACTAACAACCACCAATGCCCCCCCCCCCCCCCCCCGCCCCAGCAAATAATCGGAAGTGCCTTCTTCAATGATGACTACAGTCTGGTATGAGGGGTAGGGAGGAAGACAGACACTAAATAAGGAACAAATATCTATATAAAAACAGGTAGGGTGATAGCTACATTGAATACAAAGATAGCAAGGGAAGAGGAGAGGTGCTATGTTCAAGTGAAGAGAAAGCGTCTCTTGATGTGGTGATGTTTGAGAAGAGATTTGGACAAATCAAGTAGATAACTTTGCAAAAGAACATTTCAGTCAGTACCGGAGGTGTACAGGCCCGAACTCAGAGAGTTCTTGGCTGGATTCAGAAGTAATGGTAGGTGATGAAATCAGAGAGGAAGAAGAACCTGTTCATGTAGGGTCTTGGATGCCAATTGTAAGGATTTTAGATTTTATTCTTAGTGAGATGGGAAACCAATGTGGAGTTCTGAGCAGAGAATTAAACGATCTGACCTGTTTTAGAAAAGATCACTTTGACTTTAGGGACTATAGGGGGTCAGAGGGAAGGTGGATCAGTCAAGAGGCATTGCAATAATATTGGGGGACAGGTGATGGTGGTTTGGAGCAGGTGATGAGTGTTGAGAAGTCTTCAGACTCTGGACGTTTTTGGGCATAGAGTCAATGGGATTTGCTGATGGAATAAATGTGAAATATGAGAAATGAACTCAAAGATGACTGAGGTTTTTCTCTTATAAAATGTTTTCTGAAAACAAAGATAGCATTTTCTCCTGGGGGAAGATTGAAAAGTAAAAGCATGCACAAGCATAGTGTGTGTGTGTGTGTGTGTGTGTGTGTGTATGTGTGTGCGTAATGTAGAACCTAGAGTGGAGTTCTGGACATACTAATTCAAGTAGGCAATCAGATATAAATAGTAAAATCCTTTCACAGATTTTGGAGTTGAGGGGAGAGGTCTGGGCTACGGGTATGAGTCATCTGTCTGTAGATGAATGTAGGGCCCTGGGGCTGAATGAGGTTACTAGGAGGTGAAAGTGGATAGAGAAAAGAAGACAAAAGGTTGAACCTCATGGAATCCAATGTTTGCGTTGGAAAAGGTAGTGGAGGAGAACTCAACAAGGAAGAATGAGGAGGAATGTCGAGCAAGATGGAAGAGTAAGAGATGATGGGATATTAGAAGAAAATGAATCCAAGATGGAGGAACTAATTGCTGAATCAAATACTATTGACAAGGCACATAAAATGGAAACTGAAAATTGGCAATTATATTTGATAGCAAGAAAGTCACTGGTGACTGTTTTGGTAGGGCAGTTTGGGTAGAGCAAAAGGATAGAGCATTTGTTAGAGGAGAGAAAGGGAGGTAGTGATTACTGACAGAACTTTGGAGGGGTTTTATTATAAGGGGAGCTGAAAAATGGAACACTAATTGGAGCAATGTAGGGCAAGAGTTCTGAGCATAAATTGGGGCTGCAGCTGCAATAGAAAAAGTCAAGGTGAGAGATTTGAGAAATCTTGGAGAGGTAAAATCAACAATACTGGCGATTAGGTGACCTAGAATAAGGTAAAGAAGAGAGAGGGTCAATGATAATCACTGGTTTCTCAAATCCAGAACATGGAGGTGGGCCTGCTAAGAAACAAATTCCTAACAGGTAGCAGAGATGGATGAGAATAATATTTCAAGACCTTTTCTCTACTTCTCCTTCCAGCTCCCCCACCCCCAGCCTCTCATTGTGGTGGTGGTGGGAATTGAATTTAGGGTCTTGTTCATGTTAGACAAGCACACTACCTCTAAGCTATACTCCTAGCCCTAGGATTTCTTTCTTTAAAAAATTAAGGTGTTGGGCTGGAGCTGGAGCTCAGTGGCAGAGCACTTTCCTAGCATGTGTGAGGCACTGGGTTGGAACCTTTAGCACCAGATAAAAATAAAAAAATAAAGGCACTCTGTCCATCTACAACCTCAAAAACATTAAAAAAGTAGTGTAATAGATACCTGAGACTTTAGAAAGTATTTAAAGAAGCCAGATATTTTAAAAAATTAAATACAATTTCTATATGAAATCACAAACATCAAAGAAAAAATAGATAGGAGGGACCAATGATAAATTCTAGAACACTTCTTGACATTATTGAGAAACTAAAAACAATATAATAACAAGACAAAATCCCCACAGAGCTCTTGGTATTGATGCCTTTATTTTTTTTCACAAAATACTTTGAGAAATTAAATGAAAATTAAATGCAATATACGTTTTTAGTTCACAAATGATCTCAGGCTTTATGGGACTTATGAAACCACCGTGAATAATCTTGGGGTTTTGGGAGGAGATTGCAGCTGATCTTGGTCTTTGCTGTCAGGCTAACTCCTCTAAGCAGGAAGCTGCACAGTGACATGTGGCGCTTTTCCAATTCTCCCACTCAAGTGTTCCTATTGCCAGGGGGATAAGAACGAACACCCTGGATGGCATACAAGGGTGTATGATGGTATAACCCGAAGTCACAAGTTGTAAACATGAAATTCTTTGATCTGGTATTTTAATTTAACATCTAAGCAAAATTTAGATACAATTTCCTAAAATATCCCTTTTTTTCATACAAAAATAATGGAGTCAACTTCCTCTCCTCCTTTACCTTGCTCCAATTCACTGAGTTTAAAAGTGATGCATTGGAAAAATTTGTCATGTTTTATTTAATGACTTTGGTGGCATCACTGCATGCTGTCACATATCCCTGGATATGTTGAGGAGACCAGGAGAAGGGGAGAGAATGCAAAACAAAGTTTCAGAAGCCTGGACTTTTCTAACCCAGCTCTACATTTATTTTTAAAAATTTATTTACACACTACATATTTTTAAGAGGAGTTTGGAATAGTTGTGAGACTTTTTGAAAATCACAAATGCTCTATACATTTATTTTCTTATGCATAAAAGCAAGGAGGTTGTTCTACATGACCTCCAAATTCCTCTCTAACAGACTGAGATTCTATCATTTGGGTCCAAACAAAATATTAACAGGGTTACCAGTGGATAGTGGCATTGAATGAATATTAGTAGATCCAAGATCCAATTAACATCTTGGAAAAAAAAATAGACTATTCAGTTAGGCCTTGAGTCATGATGGAAATTTTGATATAAAAAAACCTAAATTTAAGAGATGACTGGAGCACAAAATCCATATATTTGACATATGCTGTAAGAAGAGGTTATTTTTTGAGAAGTGGAATTGCAACTTTCTGCTGAAAGACTTCAATCCTCCAAGGCACCCACAGGTAAACTCCCACCTCAGGACATTGAATAACTTGCCTGTAAAATAACATTGGGTTGCTGAACATGGTGGGGAAAGACTCATGTAGGAGAGGGCCTGCTCTAGGGACACTTGCGGAGATGACAAACACAATCTGACTCTTGGGGGATCTCTCCTTAAGACTGTCCCATTAATCCCATTTCATTCAGATACTTTTCTCAATTTCCAGAATTTTTTTTTAAAGTATGACACCAATAATGCTGATGCTTCCAGATTCTGAAATGATAACAATAATTTAAATGGACTATAACCATCTCTCAGCATTCACAAAGGATAAAACAGTTATGAGTTTTTGGGAGAAGGGACCTTAGATTTAGAAAAAAACAAAGAGTATATGATGCTTTATTCAGTGGAAACATAAACATGTGGTATTCACTTTAAACTCAAAATATCACCCAGAAAGAGTTACCTCTAATAGGGGAATCATTTTCCTCTGTGAAGAAAATCATTGACAATTCCAGATCAATAAGGAGTGCCTTAGAAACCTGGCTGCACAAAGAGCCATGGGGTCTTGGAAACAGTTGATGTGCTGCCTTTGTCTCTAGAAACCTTGTAGACCTGGTAATCCCTTGTTTATGTGCCTTCTAGGTCTCCTAGTCTTTGCTGTGCTTCTATAGGCAGATGGTTGGGAGACTTTATTTTTGGACCATGAATCCTATTTCCCTCCACAGATCATACTTCCTTTTATAAAATGGAACTCTCTTTTGCTAAGATAAGGATGAACACAATTTACTTGAAAAGACACTTACAAAATGTATCATAATAGATGTCACTTGTGAACTACATGTTGAAAACTAAAAACTAACATCACCTATGTAGAAATTCTAATTTCTTTAACCAGTTGATTGAATGACCTTGGGCAAGTCACTTAACCTCTCTGAATTGATTTTTAATGCATAAAATGTGCATCATACTTTCTGGTCTCATGGGACTAATTAGTTAACCCCCCCCCCAAGTAGCTGCATACAGTAATGGATTCTGCAAATGCCTTGTTCAAACTCTAACAATCCATAAATAGCATTGTGGCTTGCCACATGAAGAGACAGCATCATTAGTGTCCTGTCTTGGCCGCATGGTTAGAGAAATTTGGACACAGACCAAGAATGGATTTTCCAAGACGCGGAGTCAAATTATTGAACAATAGAAAAGGAAGTCTTTATCTAAGAATTCACTATTTCCTGTTGGAATTTTGTTGTGCACACTTAGAATCGAGGTGGAGTCCTTAGCCACACTGACAGCTAATTTGAACCTGTTTGGATGACTCCAGGGATTCCAGTCGAAAAACAGGAACTAGCCTGCTCATCTGTACACTCCTCTCAAATTGGTTGAAATAAATCTTCAACCCTTGATTTTCTGACCTGGTTTCTCAGCCACTCAGCACCAGCCTGTGGTCTGGCATTATGAGAAATTTTCCAGTCTGTTGGGTGGAAGTAATTCAATCCTGCTGCTGTGGTAGAAAGGAGAGAGAAAGAGAGAATATAGAAATAGGATCCAAGAAAACAAGAAGAGTTCCGAGTCCGAGATGAAGCGGAGTTATGCAGTAGCAAGTCCAGAGAGCTGGAATGGGAAGTTACCGAGACAGTGACACAATAGATTATCCCAGAAATGGAGCCAGTCTTCAGCCAGGAGCTTGGAGGATGGTTAAAACAGAGGACACAGGTGACTCTATGTCTGACTCTTCTGGGCATGATCAGCTACTGCAACAAGATGGGACAGATGGGGCCACTTCAGGGCCAGGAAAGGAGGGATGGAATAAGAGCTGGGAACTGATTGAGTTGCAGTAGTGGAGAAAGGGAGTGGAGTGAGGGTAAATCCTAGTGTCCAAGTAGGGTACAGCAGGAGCAGAGCACAGTTGATGCAGACGGTTCCAGTAGGTGGCCCAGGATAAAGAAGCGCTGTGTCTGTGTGTAGATGCTGTTCCCCTCCCACGAGGCAGAGGGGTCCTAGATCAGGCAATGCTCACGGTTCCAGAGAGAAGGCCATTAGTCAGTTGATGGGTTGTAGGCCTCAGTCATTTATCCCAAAGCAAATCATTGGCTGAAACCTTTGAGAAAAAGAAACGTGTTATGCAGCATGGAGGGTCGGGCAAGACTGAGGCTCAGGAAAAGACAGGCCTGTCATCATTATCAGAACTGGGGCAGTGTGACAGGCTAAATTAGAAGCAGGAATGATTTGATGAGCAGCCACAGAGGTCAGCTAGATGACCTGAAGAGTGGCCGAGTCTAGGTGTAAGGAAGAGAGAGTTGGAAGCATGCTCAAATTCAGAACAAAAGCAGGGAGCAGACAAGTCAGAAGGGAGCTTCCCACCATCCTCCACCTTGCTGTCAATCTGCACAGAGTCCAGAAGGTCAGTTTAAAACTTTTACATAATTCTCCATAACTGATATGGAAGAAAATAAGGTAATACTGCCTGGTTTAATAGGGGAAAGTGCTATCTACCTGGCACTGACCTTCCCTCTGAAGGCTATCCATCACTGTTCATCTCCTCGCCACTGAAATGCTGTTCAGAATACACTGGGATTTTAAGTGACAACTACATTGAAAATGAAAAATGTGAAAACCTTTAAACTTATCAGTGCTCATGAACAGAATGACTGCTCATCCAGTATTTATTCCTGTGTTTATTATTTGAGTAAGCCAAAATTAATGGGTTGGTTCCTTCTTTAATTTGAAATTTTATTTATGTTAATTTTAGAGGGACGCAATCATCCTTTTTTAATCTTCTGGACAGTTACATCAATTTCTGCAATTCTTTGTCTAGTTCCACCCATGCTCCTTTATGATCTCTGCCATTTGCCACACTGTGATGTGCTTCGATGGCACATTGAGGCACACTGAGGACTGCCAATTGCTTAATAACTTTAAAAATAATCCTTAGCAATTTGTTTCTTTTATCCCAACATATAATTTTACTTTGTGAAACATGAAAGATAAATCTTATATTTAGGAACCATTTGGTAGGGAGGCTGGTAGAGTAAAATTTAATTGATTTTTTTTTCCCTCTGCAGCTCTTGAAGAAATAGCATGTGAATCCAGATTAGGTGGCATCATGTATATTTTTGAAAAAGGAATTTTTACTTGCTTAGGCTGAATTTATCCTTATAAGTCTCAGTCATCCTTGATTCCTCCCTTTCTCTTACTCTGAAAGGCAGTTATTAC